>PITA01017852.1:0-42131 GCA_004023965.1 Spilogale gracilis
AAGTGAAACCATGTGATACTTGACTTTCTCTTCTTGGCTTATTTCACTCAGCATAATCTCTTCCAGTCCAGTCCATGTTGCTACAAAAGTTGGATATTCGTCCTTTCTGACGGAGGCATAGTATTCCATTGTATATATGTACCACATCTTCTTTATCCATTCATCTGTTGATGGGCACCTTGGCTCTTTCCACAGTTTGACAGCAGTTGATTTTAACTCTTTACAGAGTTCTGTACATTGTGTGGCAATTTCAAGATGTTACTTTTCTGTGCTGCTGTTGAGGAGTAAAATGCTTACATGAACTTTAACATGAAAGGTGAGATTTTTTAAATGTATTTTTTAATTACACTGATTAAAAATTACACTGATTAATTACACTTCCAGTCAAGACTGTTTCTATGATTTCATATGGTTGCCCAAGTGACACATTTTAGTGACTTCTTCACGATCTTGAATTCATGTATCCATCACTTCAAGGAAACATTATCATTATTTTCTATTGTTAAAGATATGACATCAGAATTTCTGAAGAACAATGAACTGTGGAGCAAACATCTCAGTTTGGGCAAATTTAATTATTTTCAAATGCTTGGTGTGCCCCCGTCCCCCCTTATCAGTGAAGGAAATCAATAACATATTATTAAACATGCTTAAAAACCCATCCAAAAACTACATCAAGAAAGGACAAATACTTTCTAGATTATTTGTCTAGTGGATTGGGATTCCACTTGCTATGATCCATCAGGATAAACATTGAGCATTTGAGTGGGATATGTGATATGGTTATTATCTCCAATACCGGATGGAGGAGTCAGTCTCCAATGAGAAATTTCCCTGCATTGGGTCTACAGTTGGTCCATATATCATTTCTAGAAATGATCAGATATCAATTTCTAGAAATAAAATATTTAAAAATAGATGGAGGGGGTGAGGCACCTCTCCTACTAGTAATGTTACTTATTATGGAAGTGGAAATGTATACCTTACTTATTATCTTAGGATGCAAGTTTAGATTCTTATTATTATTACAAAAACATCTCGCTCACTGATGTTTAAATTTAATTATCATTAAATACTAAATTCTATTGCAGTCTTAGATATTTTAGGTTACTAAATGTGATAATGTTCTTGTCTCAGTGCCCATTCATCTCTGAATGCCATAGCTTGAGGAATACTGGTCTAAGTCTTAAGGCATAGACAGAGCCTGTGTGTCCAGTGAAAAGCAAACAAAAATAAAAGTGAAGCACGAATCTATGGGAAATCCAGGGAAATACCTAATGTATCAAGTGAGTGAAACTAGTATTTGAAAGAATCAGGTTCCCAGGTGGTCATCTCATGAAGTGATTTTTCAATTTTTTGACCATCCACCTCAGTGAGAAACATCTTATCTCATCAGTCCCATACACATTTGCATCTTTATTGGTCATCTTTGGTCAAATTATGCTATGGTAAGCAACAGTTCAAAATCTCTGTAGCTTCAAAACAAAGGGTTTCTCTTCACCGTTATGCTACCTGAAGGCTGTTGTATCCTTAGTGCTTCTCTGGGTTGTGGCTCCCTCTTCCAGGTTATAGGGAGGCTGCAACTCTGCTCCAACTAGCTTGTTACTCCACGGTTCAGGTGACAGGAACAGCCTCATCATGCTATGTGCTAATGGCAGAAGGAAAGAGGAAAACCTTGAGACAAAGTGCATACTTTCTCTGAAGGCGACTATTCAGGTTTGGCGTACACCACATGCTTGTATTCCACCGACTAGCAGGTTTCATTGCCTCTCCCAAACATCAGTGGAGTGTGGAAGCATTCCTCTCTCTGAGGAGCCCTACATGTCAACAGGTAAGGTGAGGATGAGGGGGAGTAGTCCTTCAAAAGGAAGATGGGAGAGGGAAATAACGCAGCCCACTCACTACACGTGTCCATGCTCACATGAGTGAACCAAAATTTCACAAGTTAGTAATTATCCTTGTTATGTTTGATGTATTCTGATATTTTCTATTCTGTGTGTCTTTTAAATTTTGTTTGAAACTCACCAAATGGGGCGCCTGGGTGGTTCATTCTGTGAAGTGTCTGCTTTCGGCTCAGGTCATGATCTTGGGGTCTGGGGATGGAGCCCTGCATTGGGCTCCCCGCTCAGTGGGGAGCCTGCTTCCCTCTCTGCCTCTGGCCCCCATTTATGGTTGCTCACTCTTGAGCCCTCTCTCAAATAAATAAATAAAAATCTTTAAGAAAGAAACTCACCAAATGAAGTGTTGGCCCCCTAGCCCTCAATGGGTTACTACAAGTATTTTGAAAAGCACTGTTCTAATAAATACCCTAAACAATTTCTGGCAGTTGGTGGAATGTCATAGAAAGTAAACAGGTTTTTGGTACTTGCTTTCCTTAGCTGAATAATTCATTTTTCTTGATTCTCAATTTAAGGATATATTGTAGAAAGGGTAGAAAATTAGAATAAGGAGTTAGAGAGTATAGTTCTAGTTTAGCCACTAACTGGCTGTGTGACCCATTCACTCTTTCTAAGCCACACTTTCCCCATCTGTGCCCTGGGGATAATGACCCATTCCTAGCCTACCTGAAGGAAATGACACTTAGTATAGTACCCGGTGCTGTTCTTACCACTTTACATAACAACAACCCTCTAGATAAATACTACTAATATTCTCATTTTGCAGGAAGAAACTGAGGCATGGGGAAGTTGATGATTTCTAAGTGGTACATAGGGACTGCAAACCCCTATGGTCTGGCTTCCCAGTACTTACGCTAGCTGGCCTCGATCATGGAGAATAACATCTTCACGGTGTGAAATGACCCCCCCTTTTTAAATTCTGCTGTATTAATTTCGTGGTTCATTCTCTAGGCAACTAATGGTCCTTTTTTACTTTTCAGTATCCACGGCGAAAATTGCGCCTCCACTCTCAGTGAAGTTGGCAAGCATTCTGATGAGCAGATGTCTTGGTCCCAAGTCAGAGACATGAAGCCAGATACACAGATTCCTACTTAGTTCTGGCATATCCGTTGGTCTGCAGAGTGTCTCCTGAGGCAGGGCAAGAACCAGCAAGTTAAGCTCAGAGAGCATGACTGTACATTTGCCTGGTAACAATTAACTTCCATGGCTGCACGTGGACCCCAAATGTGAGGGTATTAAAATCCCACCCCATTCAGCTTTGGCATATTAATTTTGCTTGAGCATACCAGTCAATGAGGGTCCTCATTGGTCCTGTGGGTTTATATTCCTGATCTCTGCAATGTAATCAATTTCTGGATTGTTTTATAAGAGGCTTGTTTACAGTAACATCCAATCTTGCTACATTGAGGTTATGTCTCCAGGAAAAAAAAAAAAAAACATGAAATCTGTGTGAAATTTCTTTTTCTTCTTTTTGTTAAAGAACCAATTTCGTCAGGTTCAAATGAGAGCCTTTCTAAGTGGTAGATCCAGACCGCAGACCTCTATGGTCTGGCTTCCCAACACTTATGCTACCTGAGAGAATATAGAAAGACCTGAAGAAAGAAAACTCCTTGTTTCTGAGGAACTATTCTAGGGAATACCCCTTTGTATCCATATATAATTTCCACTGTATAGATTCCATCAGCTAACTAAGGGTCTTTATCCAAAAAAATGAATATATATACATATACATTCAAATATATGTAATATATATATTAGGGTCTATTTATGACCCAATGTGTCAATGTGTGTTTGCCTGCCTAATGGAAAAATACTTTGCAGTGATATATAAAATCTGCTTCTTTTTTTAAAGATTTTATTTATTTATTTGACAGACAGAAACACAGCTAGAGAGGGAACACAAGCAGGGGGAGTGAGAGAGGGAGAAGCAGGTTTCCCACAGAGCAGGAAGCCTGATGTGGGGCTCGATCCCGGGTCTCTGGGATCATGACCTGAGCCAAAGGCTTAACCAGCTGAGCCACCCAGCACCCATATCTGCTTTTTAAAATTTCATTTTAAATCCAGTATAGTTAGCATAGAGTTTTATTAGTTTCAGGTGTGCAATATAGTGATTCAGCAATTCTATACATTACTCAGTGCTCATCAAGATAAGTGTACTCCTAATCCCCATCACCTGTATCCCCCATCCCCTCACCTACCTCGCCTCTGGTAACCATCAGTTTGTTCTCTATAGTTAAGAGTATGTTTTTTTGGTTTGTCTCTTCTTTCTTTGTTCATCTGTTTTGTTTGTTAAACCCCACAGTGAGAGCATGTGGTATTTGTCTTTCTCTGACTTTACTTCACTGAGCCTTATGCCCTCCAGATTCATCCACCTTGTTGTAAGTAGCAAGCTTTTGTTCTTTTATAAAACCTGCTTTTTAAAAGAACTTGATACTTAGTGTTTAGCAAGGCTATCAAAATGTTTGTACCATCATTTTGCATTGATAGTTTATGTAGGAGAATTAGGGTCTAGAAAAAATAATTGCTTGGTGTTTCTTTTTTTAACATGTCTTTTGAAAGTCAGCTTTGCAATATAATTTACATATGTTAAAAGTCTTCCATTTTTAAGAGTACAAATGATGAGTTTTAACAAATGTATGCAATAACGTAGCCATCACAAAACCATGGTATTGAACATTTCCATCACCTCAAACATTCCCCCTTGGGCCCCTTTGCAACCTCTTTCCCCTCTTCTTGGTCCCTGATGGTAACTAATCTTACTGTCATTACAATTTTGCCTTTTCCAGAATTTCATATAAGTGGAAATATACACTTAAAGATTTTATCAGCTTCATTGAGCTATAATGTACATATCATAGAATTCAATCATATAAAGCATACAGTGTTGTGTGAGGGTTGTTTTTTGTTTTTTTTTTTTTTAGTATGCTCAATACATGCAACAATCACTATCGTCAATTTTAACAACTTCCCATCACCTCACAAAGAAAGCCCATACCCATTAGATATCATTCTTCTACCTCTCTGTTTCCTGAGTGCCAACCAACGGCTAATCTACTTTCTGCCTACATAGATTTCCCTGTTCTGGACATGTCACAGGAATGTAATCACGTAAGATGTGATCTTTTGTGACTGGCGTCTTTCACTTAGGCATGTTTTCAAAGATCATACAGGCTGTAGAAGGTATCAGTACTCCATTCCATAGCCAGGCTTTGGCTGAATAATGTCCCATTGTATTGATATACCACATTTTTTCTATCCATTTGCCAGTTAATTGGTGGACATTTGGGTGATGACCTCTTTTTGGGTATTATGAATATGCTCCTATAAGCATTCATTTTACAAGTTTTTGAATAAATGTTTTCATTTCTCCTGGGGAGAGTGGAATTGCTGAGTCATATGGTAACCATGTTTAACCATTTAAGAATGGGGCGCCCGGGTGGCTCAGTTGGTTAAGCGACTGCCTTCAGCTCAGGTCATGATCCCGGAGACGCAGGATCAAGCCCCACATTGGGCTCCCTGCTCGGCGGGAAGCCTGCCTCTCCCTCGCTCACTCCCCCTGCTTCTGTTCCCTCTCTGGCTGTGTTTCTCTTTGTCAAATAAATAAAAATATTTTTTTAAAAAAGAATGGTTTTCAGTATACGGGCACAATTTTATGTTCCAGCCTGCAGTATGTAAGGATACTAAATTTTTCACATTCTTTCCAGTACCTGTTACTATCTGACTTTTTAATTTTAGCTACTCGAATAGATGTGAAGTGGTATCTCATTGTGGTTTGATTTGCATTTTTCTGATAACTAATGATGTTAAGCAACTGTTCGTGCATTCATTGGTTATTTGTACATTTTCCTTGGAGAACTTTTTAGATCGTTTACCCATCTTTAAGTTGGGTTGCCTTTTTATTATTGAGCAGTAAGAGTTCTGTGTGTATACTAAATCTGGTTGTTGTATATTCTTTTAGATGTTGCTGGATTCAGTTTGTTAGTATTCTGTTAAAGATTTTTACATTCATATGCATAAAAAGTATTGGACTGTAGTTTCCTTGTGATGTCTTTCTGGTTTGTGGATCAGGATAATAGTAACTTCATACAATGAGTTGAGATGTGTTCCCTTCTCTTCAGTTTTTTGGATGAGTTTGTTAAGAATTTATCTTCATTGGCGGCGCCTGGGTGGCTCAGTTGTTAAGCGACTGCCTTCAGCTCAGGTCATGATCCTGGAGACCTGGGATCGAGTCCCACATCGGGCTCCCTGCTCGGCGGGAAGCCTGCTTCTCCCTCTCTCACTCCCTCTGCTTGTGTTCCCTCTCTTCGCTGTGTTTCTCGCTGTCAAATAAATAAAATCTTTAAAAAAAAAAAAAGAATTGATCTTCATTAAATGTTTGGTAGACTTCAGCAGTAGTCTTTGGTTACTACTTCAGTCTTCTCAGTTTTTATATATAGGTCCATTAAAATGGTTATTTCTCATTGAGTTAGTTTCGGTAGTTTGTATCTTCCTGGAAATGTATCCAATTCAACTAAATTATCTAATTTGTTGACATGTAATTATTTGTAGTGTTCCTTTATGTTCATTTTCATTTCTGTAAGGTCAAGGGTAATATCCACCCTTTTATTTTCTGAATCTAGTAATTTGGGACTTTTTCTTTTTCCTCTTAGTTAATCTAACCAAAGGTTTGTAAATTTTGTTGATCTTTTCATAGAACCCGATTCAGTTTACTGGTTTTCTCTATTTTACTATTCTCTATTTTATTAACTTCTGCTCTACTCTTTATTGTTTTCTTCCTTCTGCCTGCTTTAGATGTAGTTTGCTCTTCTTTTTCAAGTGCTTTAAGATAATAAGAGGTTATTGACATTCTTAATCAGGAATTTGAAGCTAATAATTTTTTCTCTAAGCACTGCTTTAGCAGCATTATGTAAGTTTTGGTAAGTTGTGCCTTTATTTTCACTCATCTCAAAATATTTTTTGTTTCTCTCTTGATTTCTTCTTTGACCCACCGGTTATTTAGGAGTATGTTGTTTAATTTCCACATCTTTAGAAAAATTTCCTGTTACTGATTTCTAATTTCATTTCATACTGTGTATTATTTCTGTCCTTTTGAGTTTGCTGAGGTTTGTTATAAGACCTACCATATGGTCTATATTGGAAGTAAGTATGTTTGTTTCTGGCTTTTTTAGCACAGGGTTTTGGGATTCATTCATGCATTCCATTGATTAGTAAATCAGTACTTTAATACGAAGTAATACTCCATTGCATGAGTATGTCACAATTTGTTTACCTGTTGATGGAGATTTGGTTTATATCTAGTTATTGAATATTATGAATAAATGTGATATGAGCATTTGCATACAGGACTGTGTGGAAATGTATTCTCATTTTCTCTTGGGAAAATACCCAAAAGGGGTACTCCTGGATAAGAGGATGAGTGTATATTTAACTTTATGAGATACTGTCAAACTTTTTCTAAAGTGTCTGCATCATTTGCATTCCCACTAGTAAATCAGTGGGATTCCATCTGCTCAACATCCTTGCCAGCACTTGGTGTTGTTAATCATTTTAATTTAACTTTCTAGTGGATGTAATGGTATCTAATTGTGGTTTTAATTTGCATTTCTCAAGTGAATAATGATGTTGAATATTATTTCATGTAGTTATTTGCCTTAGTGTTTCTTCTTTGGTTGTGTTAAAATATTTTCCCATTTTTTAAATCATATTTTTCATAATGTTATTAAAGTTATTATTATTTTATGTATCCTAAATAAAATTATTTCTTACCAAGTGCATTTCTTGCAAATATTTTTTCTAGTCTATGATTTTCTTTTTACCTTCATAAACTGTCCTTTAATATTTTAATTTTGATGCTGCCTACTTTATCAAAATTCTCTTTTATGGTTTTTGGTTTTTGTGTCCTGGGAAATGTTGGCCTAACCAACATTTAAAAAGATTTTTCTCTTGTGTTTTTTTTCTAGTAGTTTCTCATTTATTTGTTCTTGTAACATTTTTGTAGAAACCTTAGTATTTTCTATGAAGACAGTTATGCCATCTGCAAATAAAAAGAGTTTACTTTTCCTTTTCCAATCTGTATGCTTTTATTATCTTTTTTCCCTTGTAGTATTAGGTACAGTGAAATATGATATAATGTTAAGACAAAAATGTTGAGGGTACATCCCTGAATTGTTTTCAATTTCAGGGGAAACAAAGTATATATGAATATTAGCCGAAGACTATTTTATAGATGCCCTTTAACAAGTTGAGGAAGATCCTTCTTTACTCTTCCTGATTCATAAAATTTTTATCCTGATTGGATGGTGAATTTTGTCGAATGCTTTCTTTGCCTCTATCAAGATGACCATATGACTTTTTTTTAGTCTACAAATATGATAAATTACACTGATTTTTGTTAAGTTAAACCATTCTTGCCTAATTAAGATGAATTTCACTAGGCCACAATGTATTACTATTTTTATAAATGGCTAGATTTCAGTTCACTGAGGTTTTGTTAAGGATTTTTGTATCTGTGCTCATAAGCAATGTGCTTCTGGATTTATCTTTTCTTATCATGTCTTTACCTTTAATATCAGAAGTATGATGACCTTGTGAAATGAATTCAGATGTGTTTCCTTCTTTTCTCTTTCCTGCCTGAGCTTATCTGGATTAGTATTATTATATCCTTTAAGCATTTAGTAGAATTCACTAGTGAAGACTGTAGTTTTCTTTGTGGGAAGGTTTTTAGCTACAAATTAGTCATTTTGTTGTTGTTGTTTTGACATTGAAAATAAAATTGCTGCTTTTATAGTACTGGAAGATAAATGTAGATATGTTCCTCAAAAGAATGCTTGCTTTGTTTCTGAATTAAGGTTTAAAAGCTGCATTTGAATATCAGTAATTTAGAACATTGCTTTTTTTAATCTACACCTTTCATTCGTTACAAATATGAAGATTCACGTTTTCTTCTGGGAATGCTATTTTAAATCACTCTTGTATGTGAATAATTATTCCTATAACTGTGTGGATTACCTATTACTGAAATGTGAGTCCTAGTTTCCATTTACTTGTAATATAGTTTAATTTTCTATTCAGCTAATTTATGTGTGTTTAGTTTAATTGGAACAGAGTATATGGTTGATGGCCTCTTTTAATTTGTATATTGAGTCCTGCTAAATACCTGATGTGTTCTCTTGAGGGTTGTTTTATCAATCGTATTTGTTTTTTTCTCTCTAGAATAAATTATCGGCTCATCATTATGCCTTTTCTACTCTATTAAGTGGCTTTTAGTACTGCTGTTTCTAAAGAACAGACTACTAATAGAATGATGTCTTCAGCATATGTGAATACATGCACACACACATTTATGTTTCCTATTACTATTTATATATCTCAAGCAAATACTTGTTTCTTGGAAACTAGTGTCCTGACCATTGTGGCTTAGAGACCTTGGCCAGAGCAGCCTCTCAGAACCGTGAAGCTGAGCTGTTGCAGATGCTTCCATAGGATGCTTACTCATAAGCACATTGATGTTAAGACTAGTCCAGATTTTTCTTAAGTTTTTGCCCCCAGATGTATGGAGATATAATTGATATAACACTGTGCATGTTTAAGGTGTCCGGTGTGTCACCTTACACCTGTTAAAATGACTATCACCAAAAAGACAACACATTCCTGTTGGTAAGGATATGGAAAAAAGTGTGAAACTTTGGGCACTGCTGGGCAGAACAGAAACCGGTACAGCTACTGGCAAAACACACACACACACACACACACACACACACACACACACACACAATCCATGGAGGCGGTTCTTAGGCTTTAAAAGCTACAGCTAGAAAGGGAGAGCTACATGGCATACAATGGTTTTGTCTAACGAGATAGTCAGAAGTGGAATTGAAAGAGTGTTTCTACCTTTGTGTATTAGTTTCTGCCTGTAACTGTTGCTAACATTTCTAGATTCTTCATACTAGACCTTCTTTTAGACCTCTCTTCATTCTAACTAATGCCATTTCCCCCTTTCTTCATCACTTCTGTGTATTTTTCCCATTTTTTAATTGACTTCATCTCCTAACAATACCTGGTCAGCAAGAAAATCAAGGCAATTTGCTATTAACTTTCTCAACTTTGTGTATTCAAACTTCATATTCACTTCTTTTTTTCTTCCTGTTCAATGAGAATAATATTTTTTTCTCTCCACTGGGTATGCTTATTGGTGTAACTGTGAACTCTACATGAATAATACTGTAATAAAGTAAACTTCTGAACTATATTTGCCTAAAAGGAACTAACTAAATCTTTGGAGCTCAGATAAAAGTGAGAATAGAAGAAACTCTCAAGAATGTTTTTGGTGCTTGCTACCTAACCTCTTTAAGTCTGGTTTATTGAAGTGTAATTTATATAGAATGAAATGGAATCATTTTTATTGTAAATTTCAGTGGGTTTTGACAAATATAGTACTGTTGCCCCCATTTGTAATCAAGACATAGAACAGTTTTCTCAATTCTTTATTCCCCTTTGTCATCAATGCCTCTCCCACCCCTAGCCACAGATAATCACTAATCTGTTTTCTGTCTCTGTTGTTTGCCTTTGTAATAATGTCATATAAGTGGAACCATATGTACATAAGTACATATGTACTTTTGAGTCTGGCTTATTTTGTTTGGCAGAACTCATCTCATAGTCATCTATGTTGTATGTATCAGCAATTCATTCTTTTTTTTTTTTTTACTGCTGTATGATATTTACTTGTATGGGTGTGACACAATTTTTTAATTCTTTTATCAACTGAAAGATATTTGGGTCAGGTGGATTGTTGGGTTATATGTAAATGTATGTTAAACTTTACAAGAAACTGCCAGGCTGTTTTCCAAAGCAGCTATACCATCTTGCATTCCCAGGAGTCACATTGCTGAGCACCCTCACTAACCCTTGGTATTCTCAGAATTCTTTTTATTATTTTAGACATTCTACTAGATGTCTAGTGAAATTCAATAGATCTGAATTTCCGTAGCAACTTAGGATTTTGAACATGTTTTTATCTGCCTATTTACGAGCTCAGGAGTGGTGCACAGGACTATGCTGAATAATAAATAAAAACAAAATTAGAACTATTTTCTGAGGAGGCTGGAGCTGATCTCATGGATCTAGGTTTTTTGTGACCATGGCACCTGTTACACATTTATGTGTTAAATTTTAGCCAAAGATGAGTGGATATGAACTCAGTCTCAGCTAACTTTTGTCTAAATGATACTTAAGTTAGATTCCCCCCACAGAAAAACCCCAACAATATTTGAGAAGGGCTTGCATATAGCCATTTATTTCTGGAAATTATCTCAAGGGGGAGCGTTATAGGCAGGGGAAGATAAAACAAAGATCCAACAGTGTTACTGAGCTCATTACTTCTGGAACAACTGTAGCCAGTTCTGGATCAAGATTTGGCTTTACTCCTGATGAGGTTGATTTACTTTTCTTCTCTCTCTTCTTCCTTCCTCCCTCCCTCCTTCCTAAATTATTTCCATTCTTCCACTATAACTGTCATGAGAAATGTACAATCATGTGTCAAGAAATATCTATTGTCCAGAAGAGAAAGAGGACCCACTTCTTTTAACATCATGATTCTCAAGTCTATGAACACTTTTGAGGGTAACAAATTATGCCTTATTATTTTACTTAATTAATCTTAATTAATTGTAATCAATTCAATATTGAGCCTATGCACAAAACCCAGAATATAGTAGATTTTGGAGATTGCATTTTTAATAAATTAATGAATGATTGAGGATATAGGCCATTCCTAGATCAGAAAGTTCTGGTTTTTGAGGGTTTTGGGGAGGGAAAGTTTCAGTCTAGATGTAAACAAAACTATAGAGTTAACATATGCTTAAAAATCTTAAAACACTTCCTGGGGTTCCTAAAGCATCATCTTTGAGATTTTCTCATTCTTCGTATCATATGAAGGGCAGAGCTTACAACTTCATACACTGCCTTCTCTAAGGCTCCCAAAAGACATCTCTTTTTATATCAGAACAGAATCTGTGGAGATTTCTGTGTTGCATTTGCATTTCAATTCTGCTTAGAGAATGTTCTTCTCCCTATAATTCAGGATCTAAGACATGGGTTTTTCTCATCCAGGCCTGTGAACAGTGACTTATCCACCCAAGTTAGTAACATTAACTTAAATTTATGCAGGCAGGTTTTCAGCATATTTCCCCCTTTGGAGCTGCCTCCTTCTTCCATAGCCTGCATTTGAACAACAGCTTTAGTTATAAATGTTTCCCAGTGAACCAGCACTCCAGATGACAGAAATGAAATATATTGTATTTATTACAAAACTAACATGAATCCCACCAATCACCATGGCACATGGCTGAGAAATGCACTTGCCTTTGCGACTAGTGTTTTATCACTCTACAGTGAACTAGCAGGGCTTGAAAGTCCTCTGACCAGGTAAATGTTCTTAGGAGAATGGGTGGAATATTGTCAAGTGAACATATTCTTGACTGACAGGGAACATGGAGACCAGTTTACTAAATAGAATGTAGAAACAGTGACACTCTACCTTGAATAATAATGGTAATCACCAATACTATTTTTAGAAAGGAAAAGGGACAGCAGAGAGCATGTTCTGTATTTTATTTTATTTTTTAAAAGTTTTTGTTTATGTATGTACCATATCTTCTTTATCCATTCATTTGTTGAAGGGCATCTCGGCTCCTTCCATAATTTGGTTATTGTGGACATTGCTACTATGAACATTGGGATGCATGTGCTCCTTTTCACAACATCTGTATCTTTTGGGTAAATACCCAGCAATGCAATTGCAGGGTCATAGGGTAGCTCTATTTTTAACATCTTAAGGAATCTCCATACTTTTTTCCAGAGTGTGGCTATACCAGCTTGCAATCCCACCAACAGTATAAGGGGATTCCCTTTTTCTACATTCTCACCAACATTTTTTGTTTCTTATTTTGTTAATTTTTGCCATTCTAACAGGTATAAGGTGGTATCTCATTGGGGTTTGATTTGTATTTCCCTGATGGCTAATGATGTTGAGAATTTTCTCTTATGTCTATTAGCTATTTGTATGTCTTTTTTGAAGAAGTGTCTATTCATGTCTTCTGCCCATTTTTTGACTTTTTTGAGTGTTGAGTTTGAGAAGTTCTTATGGTTTCACTCATTTGTGGAACATAAGCAGTAGCACAGAGAACCTCAGGGGAAGGGAGAAAAATCTGAAGTGGGAGAAATCAGAGAGGGAGATGAACCATAAGACCTTACAGACCCTGGGAAATGAACTGAGGGGCTCAGAAAGGAGGGGCTGGGGGGAGGGGGTAACAGGGTGATGGATATTAAGGAGGGCATGTGTTGTAATGTGTGCTGGGTGTTATACTTAACTAGTGAATCATTGAAGACTACATCAAAAACTAATGGTGTACTATACGGTGGCTAACTGAACACAATAAAAAGCTTTTATTTAAATTTCAGTTAACATAGAGTAATATTCATTTCAGCTGCACAATTTAGAGATTCAACAATTCTATTCAACACATCCGGTGCTCATCACAAGTGCCCTCCTTCATCCCCATCATCTATTTCCCCTATTCCCCCACCCACCTCCCCTCTAGTAGCCATGAGTGTGTTCCCTATAGTTAAAGAGTTCATTTTTGGGGGGCTTCTGGGTGGCTCAGTTCGTTGGCTGTCTGCTTTTGGCTCAGGTCATAATCCTGGGGTCCTGAGATCAGGCCCCACATCAGGCTCCCTGCTCAGCAGGGAGTCTGTTTCTCCCTCTCCCTGTAGTCCTCCTCCCTACTCAGACTCTCTCTCTCTATCTTTCCTCTCAAATAAATAAAATCTTTAAAAAGAAATCTGTTCCTTGATTTGTTTCCCTCTTTCCCCCCTTATTCTTGTTTGTTTTGATTTGTTTCTTTTTTTCCCTATTCTTGTGTGTTTTGATTCTTAAATCCCACATATGGGTGAAATCATATGGTATTTGTCTTTCTTGACTGACCCATTTCACTTAGCATAATGTTCTCTAAAATGCATTTCAACTCTGTCTTCTTTCTGATACCCCACTTTTTTTCTTCCTAATGGCATATAATCATCTTGTTCATGTCAAATGAATTATTTAGAATAGAAAATGTGATTCCTGTGTCCCTGTTGCTCATGGATAAAATGAAGGTTCCAGTTGGCTAATCTGTTGAATACCAATTCCCTCTCTCTTTCTCCAACATACACACACTCCCTCACTCATTCACATCCACATAAACTACCAATTATCTCCTGTAATGTTTGCATGACAATTGACCTTAGAAAGCATCTCTCTAACCCTGTTGTATCTACTATAGTCCCCACCACACATCTGTAGGCAGCTGTCATGACCGTTTTCAACTGTGGAAGCTACTGGACAGAGTGTATCAGTGACTGGAACCCACAGCAACATACTTTTTGGCTTGATGCACCTCTACTACACTTGTAGGGAGAATAAAAGCACCTACCTCAAATGGTTATTTTAAGAATTACGTATGACATTTCACATGGGGAAGTCAGCATGATGCCTAGTATGGAGCAAGAGCTGATAAAACAGTGGCTAAACTGACAAATATCCTGGGGAAATACAGACCATACTGGATACCTTGGTCTGCCCTTTTGCACAGTCTACTGAGCACATCTCTTAAAAAGCCATTTATCTTAATCAGCCTTAAAATCATACCACTTCTGAAACCATATGCATGTTGTTCTTCTAACATAGGATTTGTGTCTCAGTCACCTCCATAAAAGACACATGGCTGCCTCCAGTTCCTAGCACAGAAATCCGTATTCAAACTATCAACATTGTGGGAATGCTTATACAACTCACCCTGTTTTTTTATTATCATGCCTCAACGTACGATTCTGACATTTGAAGTGTTTATGTCTGTGTAAGAAAATGGTTCATAATACCTGTCTTAAGTCAGATCGCTTCGCAAGCAGTCTGTGAAATAGAGATGTGCGCATAGAAAATTTATTGGGGAGTGCCCCTGGGATCAACACCTGCAAGGGGCAGGAAAGCAGGATTAGGCAGAGAACGCTAGTCCGAAGCTGGGCTGCCCATTCACAGTTGACATCCTTGGACCTTTCGAGGTCATCAGTCAGACATTGTGTGCAGGTTTTCTTTGAGGAGCACCCTCAGCTGAGACCCATAAGCCCTGGACACCCCCAGCAACAGAGGAGGAAGAAGAAGGCGCAGGCCTGAAGAGGGTATGTGCAACACACCACAGCATCCGCTAGGAAACACCGTTTACCATAAAACAGCATCTGCTACAATTCCCTTTCCACATGTCTCCTGTATGCTTATGTGTCCTTGACATTTTCTTGACCTCATTATAGGAGCGAGGGCAGGCAGAATGATGCATCTTAAATGCTTTTTGTTTGGGGGGGATATGTCATTGGGATTAGTATCATTTCTTCTGTCTCTTTTCCTTTAAAGATACTAGGATTGGGAGGGCTTTTTTTTTTTTTTTAATTCTTTTGACAGAGAGAGAACAAGCAGGGGAAGCAGCAGAGGAAAAGGGAGAAGCAGACTCCCCACTGAGCAGAGATCCCAATGTGGGGCTCGATCTCAAGACTCTGGAATCTTGACCCGTACTGAAGGAAGCTGCTTAACCCACTGAGCCATGCAGGTGTCCTACAGGATTAGGAGTTTTAAAAAACTCTTAGCTTAACTGGTTTCCAGCTAATGCTTATAATTTGGGTTAGGGTCAAGGATCCAGGCAGGAAAAAATGGCACATTCAAATGGGGGTAACCCAGGAGAGTTTAAATGAAGGGACTGATAGGGTGTCAGGGTAGCTCAGTTGGTTAAGCCGTTGAGCTTCTGACTCTGGGTTTCTGCTCTGGTCATGATCTCAGGGTCCTGGGATCAAGCCCCACATTGAGTTATGTGCTCAGCAGGAAGTCTGCTTGGAATTTCTCTCCCTCCTCCCCTCCCCTACACTCATGCGCGACCCACCCCCTTCTCTAAAGTAAATAAAATAAATCTTTAATTGAAGGGACTAGAAATGTGTGGGCAGAAGTTAAGGGAAACTAACAATGAGTTATGCAATCCTTGTTTGGGCAACAACAGTGGAAAGTCATCACTGCCCCTTAGCTTGAAGGGCAAAGGGACCAATTAAGGAAAGCAGGAAGAGTATACAGTCCAACAAGAGCCAGGCCCTTTGGAAGAAGAACACAACCACTAACAATCCAGCAGGGAAGGAGCTTGGTAAATAAATGACCTGACCTCTCTCATGCTACCCTCTAATTTCCTTCTGGTGATACTTGTCTTCTGAATATTAATCAGAAGGTAGCAGGTGACGTAGCCTGCAGATGAAGTCCATGTGGGTCAGTCTCCTAGGGGCACAGCAGGGGAAGGTAGATCTAGAGCAGCACATCAAAGGTGTCTCTATGGTCCTGTGCCATTTCCAGTGTCATTCAGGTTTGTAACATCCAGGTCAACGTGTAGAGCCTTTTCTGTAAGATCAGCTCTACTGTATATCATCCTCAGTTGCTTCCATACCTGCCCCCTACTAACCCTTTTCCACCCGGTAACCAGAATGTTATTTTTAAAACAGTGCTCCTGCTACATACTTGTGGAAAAAGTCCTTAGTTTTCACCCACTGCTCTGGGTGAAAGGCCAGTGATGTTAACATGACCCCCAAGATTCTTGGTCTGATCCTGTGTACTGCTACTTCAGCCTTCCTTTGCCAAGCAATTCCCTCTTAGGTCCTTGAACAGTCTGCCCTCTCTTCACCTTCCCTCCTCCTGACCCCTCTCCCTAGAGCACTTTTGTCCTCATTAACCCCTCCTGGTCTTCCACATCTCAGCTTGGAGATCCATTTCTTCAGGAAACCTCTAATCCTTTTCCCTCTACCCCCCCCCCCAGAACCATTCAGGACCCTCTGGCAAATGGTCATAGCACCCTTTACACTTTAACTCATAGTATTCTTTTAAATTTGTAATTTTATGGACCTATTTACTATCCATTTCCCCTTAGACTATACATTCTAGGAGCACAGAATCTGGCACATGGGATCTTCAGGAAATATTTATTGAACGCAGTATGAGTGAATATTTGAGTAAATGAGTGAATTGGGCTGGGTAGGAAACTTTACAAACTGGATGGCTCACACCTATTTATAGGGGCAGTTATGACAGATCACAGGCTCTGTTTTGCAGAGATGATATGAGACTAATGCTGTAGGAACTTTCCATGTTTTACCATAAATAAGTGATGGCCCTGATCTAATGTAAAATCTCTTGCTTCTCAGATTTTAGTCACTGATTCCAATTTGTTTAAAAATGTTACACAATCCAAAGAAAACATTGAACCAAGGACCTACTTCATTTAATTCCTGGTGTAATTGGCTTCAAAAAAGGTAAAACTTCACATCAGAGGTTCTCTGTTTAGCCTGTAGACCCAAGACTTTTTTTTCTATTGTTATTATTATCTGGTTTTACTCAACTTGTTTGTGATCAATTAATAGTCTACCCTAACATCACTTAATCATAATAAATCAAAATATTATAAGGGACCAATTAGGCAGCAGACAAGATCTATGGAGTAGTCAAACACCCTTACTAAAAATATGAATTTGTAAACACTGAATCATCTGGACTTTTTAGTGATTACTTAGAGAAAATGTGTCAATTAAAATGAGTAGGGTTGTTTTCTTAATAGCAGTTTATTTTCATGGACATAAAGCTTTGCTTGAAGACAAGTCACATGGGGAGAAAACGTTTCTCTGTTTCCATGGAATCCATCAATCCTTTCAGCTCTTCCTATTAGAACTGGGCCACATGCAGTTACCGAAGAGCCAGATAGGACAGGTACTGAAGACAAGGATTGTCAGGGAAGTGGTGGTGATTATGTCCTAGGACAAATAGGGCTACCATGGAAGCTCTCTGAACAGTGGGTAGCATACTTTCAGAAACATTGCATAGATTTTTGTTTCTGTTCATTTTTTAAGATTTTATTTATATATTTTATGAGGAGGGGGACGGGCACAGGGAGAAGTAGACTCCCTGCTCAACAGGGAGTCTGACGTAGGACTCTATCCCAGGACCCTGAAATCATGACCTGAGCCGATGGTAAGCAGACACTTAACCAACTGAGCCACCCAGGTGCCCTGCATAGATTTTTGAATACCCTCATGAAAAAGGATAGATCTTATCTGATCTCTTTCCCTTTGATCCAGTGAGTGTTCCCTTGGGAAGGAAAATATCCTTACCATTCCAAACCAGTTTTCCAAAGACAGTTGTAGGTAAGGCCTCTTTGGGCTTTATATTTTCAAAAGCTATATAGTCTCCCCATGCCACCATTGCTTAGAATGAAAAAATATGTATATCTACACTACTGATGTCATATACCATCAACATCAGGTGTCTTTCACCCAGGGTTAGATTTCCTGGTAGTTTTCAAGCTCCTTCCCTTGGAAAGCCTATGGAGCTTATCAAAAGTGATATTTTCCAGGTGAAAAAGTATGCAGCGTATCAAGATCCTCTCTCAGGAGGCATATTTTTCAGTCATCTTTGCGAGGATCAAAACATCTTTGCCAGGCTCCAGACGTGAAGCTGCACAGGAGTTAGATGGTCACAAATTTAACACCATCCTTACTGTGCTGGTCAAACTAAGGAATCATTTCCAGACCCTCACTGCATTCTCCCAGATGGAAAGTTTCAACCCAAAGCTTAAAGTGGACTCTGTCTTTTCAATCTTGGATGCAGATTTTTAGGGGAAAAAATAGATATTTTTTCCCTTCAAATGGAATCTGTGATTACAAAGAACAATTTTATAAACAAACTTGATTTCATAGTGTCCTGGCCAAGCTTCATATATGTCACTGTTTGTGTATCCTTTTTTTTTTTTTTTGATGTAATAGTCTCTAATAGGGACCAGTGCTTTCTAAGTATTTTCATGTCAAGACATACATAGACTATGCATACAGGATGCCAGAGGCTGTTCATGGTTGAGGGCCTCCCAACCCACAGCCCTAAAGTTTGTAGGAACTCACTTCCCTGCATACTTTATGTGCACCCAGGGCACCTAGGTTGGGAAGTTCTCACTAGAACCATGTACCTCTACTAACATTGCATTTATACATCAATTTCACATAACAGAGTGTGATGATGAAAATATCTTAATATTTTTAGTTTATTTTCAGCGAGCATCGTCTCTGTTAGCTCACCAAACATAACCTGCGATATTAAAAGATTACTCTCATTATCATCCCTGACACTGATGTTTACTGTGTGTGTAGAAATATTTTTAAGTAAATATTTCTTCTTCATGTTGAGCACAGAAGTCTTAGAGGGCCTTTCAGAAAACAGTTTTTTGTCACTTCATGTAGATTTCCATTTGGTAAGTGGATAAGGTTTTCTTTTTTTAGATAAGTAGGTCTGTGACATTTGAGGTACAGTAAATAACAGATGCTTATGAGTCAGTATTTTTTAATTTTATTTTAATAAGCCATAGAGTAGTCACTGATGATGAGTGAAGGCAATGAAAAGGAAATGAAGACCCTGCATAAAACTCTCATATTGACTCTATTATTCCTGTTTCAGGGGTAAAGAAAGCCCCCAATTGGTTAGTTTGATACCTTTTTTGGGGGGGGGTGGTAGTTTCATACTTTACCTGAATCTTCTACAGCCACTTGTTAGAGGAACTGCAAACTCATGGGAAACCATAAAACCTTCAAGAGCATCCTCTGCTATGTCTCATTAAAAATATGTATTTTTCACTTTAAAAACATGCAGTAGTGTACCTCATCTACCAATAAAGAGACAAACTAGACCTATACCAGAAATTAGAAAAATTGAACCTATGAGTGAAGTACCATCTATCTTTTCTTACTTAAGACAATTTTTTAATGAGAAGAATCTAACCTTAGAAATGAAATAATTTCACCAGAATTAATTAATTAAAAGTTGATTTGGGATGCTACAGTATGGTCTCATATCTACTAAAAATGTCAGTAGTTTCTTTATGCTCCTCAGTAAGGTAAAAATTGTATCACAATCAGGACTTTTTGGTAGCTAACTACATTTTCTCAATAGGAGGCTCAATACTCTTCCGAAAGATGGCTCCGTTCCTCTGCTTCCTCTCCATTGCCACCGTGCTGACAGCTGGTACTGAATGGCACCCTCCTGGCAGTCTGTTCTCTGGAAGTTCTGATTCCACTAATGTCAGGTCCCTGGGCTGTTTTATCTCCCTATTGCCCTCCCGCCTTTCCCCTCTGGAACACATTATCTCATGAAGTATGTTGACTTTGGTGCATCCTCTAAGAAGATGGAGGTTCTATAGTCTATTGCCTTTCTTTCTAATCACCAATCCATCTTCATTTCCCATTTCCTATTTTCTCAGTGTCCTTCTAGTCCATGGCAAGATATTGGCATTAATATTATTCATGGACGCTGGGGATTGAGATGTTTCCTGTATCTCATAGCTTGTGATAATTGTGTTAGTATCTGAAAAATTGTATTGACTACCAAAGATGCAGTCATGCTTTTATTTATTTTTATGTTTATCTTTTGAGAGAGATCATAAGTTGGGTGGGGGGAGCAGAGAGAGGGAGAGAGAGACAATCTTAAGCAGGCTCCACACCCCATGCAGAGCCAGCACGGGGTTTAATCTCACAACACTGAGGTCATGACCTGAACCAAAATCAAGAGTCAGACACTTTAACCATCCGAGTCACCCAGATGCCCCTAGTCGTGTTTTTAAAGGAGATATTCCATACTTCTAGGAGCTCAAGGAAGCTGAAAATAAAAAGAGTTTTCCAATTGTGCACTATATTTGGGGATTAAAAATATAGTGTGTGCTGGAGAATGCATATACTTAGTTACTCAGCTGAAATTGGTATGAAAGTAGGAATGCAAAGGCAGTCATGTGTTACCTTTTTCACCTTTTTTTTTCTCAGCCTTTTCTATATTATGAGTGAATATGAGATAGGCATCAGGTGCCAGAAAGCGTGGCAGAAGCTGGGGATGGGAAACTGGAAGATAGTAAAAGCCATTCAATAGTTTCTGCCTGACAATTATCACGACGTTCTTAAGTAAATTTGTCTGAGAGTAACCTGCAAGCTTAAGCCTCAGTTACCTTATATACTTTGATTATGGGGATGCTAGATAAAAGCTATCATCAGCACTTTTATGCATTAATTTTTGTACAAATTATGATTTTCAAGGTATTTAAATTGGTAATAGTGGTCTGAGTACTTTATAGGATTGAAGGGTTGATTCTCCAATATTCTCTCAGTATCCTGACTAACCAATCTGCTCTTATTTCTACCTGGCTACTAATAAACAAACCACCTAGGCTGAATACCTTCCTTCACTCTTGTGTACCTTTTTTTACCTGGCTTTCTGTCCCAACAGATTGACGTCAGCTTCGTTGTCCTCTGGCTTCCTTTTGAGTTCAACCATTGGGAATCCTGAGAGGAGCTTAGAAGGAAAAGAGAGATCTGGATAATTATTCCTCCTCCCTCTGAGTTTGCCTTGGCCTGCATTTTCTCTAAACTGCTCTCAAAGCAGACTTCTCTGCATGAATCTCCCCTCCAGGTCATGGTAACTATTCTCTCTGTCCTTGCAGGCTTGGTATGGTGACAGTTGTGCTGCCTTTAACATTTTATTCTTGCAATATCATTTTTGTAAGTCGTTTTCTGCAAATAGTTTTTTTTTGTAAATAGTTTCTATAATTATGCTCTAATTATCTTAATTTGAATATGCTGTAGGAACCTATGGATATACCAACTCAGCAATCATAGACCTGTACCTATTACGGGGTGCTATACATGGCTTATATTGAATACTATCAAATAAGGTTATTTAAACAGAGATTTAGATATGGGTAGATATAGATATAGATACAGATAGGAAAGTCAGAGACCTGAGGAACTATAAGGAAAGATCTAACACCCATGTCCTTGGAGTCTAGTTGAGAGGTGAAAGATGATCATGGCAGGGTCTGAAGAAGATAGTATTCAGAGCAAAAATACTTGAAATTTTCCAAAATTTGGCAAAAGATACATGAAACTGAACAAATCTCAAACATGATAAACCCAAATATATCCAAGGCAAAATCCATTATCATCAAACCTCTGAAACATAAAAAACCTTGAAAGCAATGAGAAAAAAATGATGTATTAACTATGGGAAAAAAATCAAATGACATCAGATTTTTCATCAGAAATCATGAAAGCCAAAGGGAAGTGGCACACACTTTTAAGGTGCTGAAATATCATTCTGGAATCCTATGTCCAATGGAAATATCCTTCAACACTGAAGGAAAAATTAAACTATTCTCAAATAAAGAGAAACTAAGGGAATTTTTTTGCCAGCAGCACAGTGGCTAAAGGAAATTTTTATAAATATATAGAGGATAAAAGAAGAAATCTTGAAACACCAGAAGGGAAGAGAGAGAACAATAGAAAAGGCAAAATATAAGAGATTTTCCTTCCCATCTTCCCTTCCATTTTTAAAATTATGCTTGACAATTGAAGCAAAAATTATAACAACATCCTTTGTGGATCTCAGTGTATGTAGAGCTCAGATATATTTAAGACAGTTATAGTCTAAATGGGAGAGAGTGATGCAATGTAAGGGGAGGTAAGATTTCTTCTCTTCAATCACATTGATAAAATGATGACAGCAGGAGACTGTGCTAAGTTATGCAACAATTTACATATAATATAATTCCCAGAACAACCACTAAAGGAGCTGTACATATAAAGAGGTACACTAAAAAACAGGGTAGATAAAGTGGAATGGAATTCTAAAAAATGCACAAGTAACCCATAGGAATACAGGGACCAAAAAAAAAAAAAAAAAAAAAAAAAAAAAAAAAAAAAAAAAAAAAAAAAAAAAAAAAAAAAAAAAAAAAAAAAAAAAAAAAAAAAAAAAACAAAAAAAAAAAAAAAAAAAAAAAAAAAAAAAAAAAAAAAAACACAAAAAAACAAAAAAAAACAAAAAAAAATGAAAAAAAGAACATACCCAGGAAACAAAACAAGAAATGTCAGGCCTAACCTGTAATATGTCAATAATTACATTAAATACAAATAGTCTAAGTGCACCAATTACAAGAGGGATTGGCAGAGTAGATTACAAGAACCTGAGCCAATTGTATTCTTTCTATAAGAAACTCATTTCAATTAGTATGATAAAGGTAGGCTGGAAATAGGATGAATAGATATCTGAAAACAGTAGTAATACCATATAAAAATGGCCTCAAAATGGATCTTAGCTCTAAATGAAGGAGACAGGGGTGCCTGTGTGGCTCAGTCTGTTAAGCATCCACCTTCGGCTTAGGTCAGGATCCCAGGCCCCACGTTGGGCTCCCTGCCTACGGGGAGCCTGCTTCTTCCTCTCCTCCCTGCTTGTGCTCTTTCTTACTATCTTTCTCTCTCTCTCCCTCTCTCTCTCTCTTTAATAAATAAATAAAATCTCTTTAAAAATTTAAAAAATAAATGGAAGAAACAAAATTACAAAAATTCTTAGAAGACAACATAGGAGTCAATTTCTGTGACCTAGGTAATGGTTTCTTAAGTATGACACCAAAAGCAAAAGCAGCTAAAGAAAAAAATAGATAAATTGGGTCTTATCAAAATTAAAAACTTTTCTGTCTCAACAATACCATCAAGAAAGTGAAAAGACAGCTCACAAATGGGAGAAATATTTGAAAATCACGTGTATAAGGAATTTTTATCAAGAAGTCATACAAATCAACAAATAACCCAATTAAAAAATAGGTTACTCAAATCCAGAGATTTGAGTAAATGTTTGTCCAAGGAAGATCTGCCATTGGACAATAAACACATGAAAAAATACTGAATATCATTAATCTTCAGAAAACTGCAAGATACTATTTTACACTCACTAGGGTAACTGAATCAAAAGGACAGACGATAACTAGTGTTAGTGAGAATGCGGAAAATGGAAATCCTCACCCATAACTGATGAGATTATAAAATGATAAGGCCCCTTTGGAAAATAGTGGGCAGTTTTTCAAAATGTTAAACGTAGAGTTACTGTATGACCCACCAGTTATAAAGCTAAGTACATTCCCAAGAGAAATGAAAACATATGTCTACACAAAACTTATACATTATTAATCACAGTAGTATTATTCATAATAACCAAAGGGGCAAACAATCCAAATGCCCAACAACTGAAGAACGGGAAATAAAATGCAGTATATCCATATAACAGAGTATTATTTAGCCATAGAAAGGAATGAAATACATGCTACAACACAAAGGAGGTGTGAACACATCATGCCACGTGAAAAAAAAATCAGTCACAAAAGGCTATATATTACATGATTCCATTTATGTGAAATGTCCAGAAGAGGCAAATAGATAGAGATAGAAAGTAGGTTAGTGTTACCAGAACTGGAAGCTCATGGGGCTTCTTTCTGGTGCTAAATAAATGTACTGAAATTAGATAGTGGTGATGGTTGTTCAACTCTGTGATTGTACTGCAAACCACTGAATTGTGCACTTCATTTTTTTTTAAGATTTTGTTTTTATTTATTTGTCAGAGTGAGAGAGAGAGAATGAGCATAAGCAGGGGGAGCAGCAGGCAGAGGGAGAAGCAGGCTCCTTACTGAGCAAGGAGCCTGATGTGGGACTTCATCCCAGGACTCTGGGATCATGATCTGAGCTGAAGGCAGACATTTAACCAACTGAGCCACACAGGCATCCCTGAATTACATACTTTAAAGGCATGAATTTTCCGATATCTGAATTATATACCAATAAAGCTATTATTTATAAAATTAAGAAGAGAAACGGAAACAAAAGAAAGCAAGAGTGCTTATATTAGTAGAGTTTGGATCAAATAAAATGACCAAGGACAAAGAAGGACAATGTATATGATAAAAGTCAACCCAGCAAGAATACATAGTTACCCTAAAGGTGAATGTACCAAACAATACAGTTTTAAAATATGTAAAGCCAAACCTGATGGAACTGAAAGGAGAAATAGGCAAACTCATAATTATAGCTGAAGACTTCAATATCTGCTCCTCAACAATTGATAAAACAGCCGAACAAAAAAATCAGCAAGGATATATCATCAATACCATCCACCCTCAGGATCAATACACATAAAACACTCCTCTCAGCTACAGCCGAATACACATTCTATTCAAGCATTCATGGGACAGCAGTGACATAGACTATAATCTGGGACATAAAACAAAGCTCAACTAATTTAAAATAATTAAAACCATTCAAAGTGTGTTCTTCATACTAGAAATGAAAAACAGAAAGGTAACAGGGAAATCTCCAAGCACTTGGAAACTCAACAACATAATTCTGAATAACCCATGGGATTAGAAAAGATGAAAAGCCTCAAATCAATAGTCTTACACCATAGGAAATTAGAACAATAAGGGAAAATTAAACCCAAACCCAAAGGGCACAAGGAAATAAGTGACAAATAGAAGCTTAGAAATTAATAAAATTGAAAACAAAACAATAGAGAAAACTAATGAAACAACTAAAATATTCTTTAATAGGTAGATGGTTAAATAAAATGTTGTATATCCACATTGTGGAATACCATTCAGGAATAAAACAGAATGAGCTAGTGATAAATATGTCACCTTAGATAGAACTCAAGGACACTATGCTAAGTGATAAAAGCCCATCTCAGTAGGTCATATAGATATAGTTTATTATTCCATTTATGTAAGATCTCAAAATGACAAAATTATAGAGATAGAAAAAAAGATTTGTATTTGTTAGATGTTCATGTTGGTGGAAAGTCTTTCTTGATTGTGGCAGTGGTTACCTTAATCTACAAATGTAATAAGATGAGATGGAACTATAACATACACTTTTTACCCATTTCCTTATTTTGCTATTATGCTGTAATTATGTAAAATATAACTATTGAGAAGCAAGATGGAGGGGACATCAATGTACTACTGTATCATCTTGCTGTGAATCCATTGTTATTCCAAATTTATAATTTTAAAGAAAATTTACTAGATGAATTTCTTTTTTATGTTTCTAGGAACATGCATGTTTGTTATGTATAAATGTCCCCTTAGGAACAATTTGGTTTGAATACTTATTCAAATACAAAGGAAGCATCAGAAAACCTGCTTTTAAGTTCTGATTTACCCACAGTTCAACTTTGTGATTTGGGGCAAGCAAATTAATCTCTATGAAAGCTTTTAATGATGTTTAATGGAATATTTGGTAGGCTTTGTTATGCATGCAGCTATAGAGCCTTAGCCTGCTTATGTCATGGAGTGCTTGAGCTGAAGACCAAGTGTTATGTTGTCACAATTTGCGCATAGTAAGTTCAGTAACTGCTTGCTAATTTAATTAGACTGGATCACAAAAAAGGCTATATGTATATTATATATTATATACATAAAATATAGAAATGTATAATGTTATATATATGTGTTATATTTTATGTATATGTATATGTGTATGTATTTTATGTAGGTAATATTATATATATACATATATATATGCTGTATGCTGTATATATATATAGTGAGAGAGAGAGAAATGTAAAATGTTAGGTATCACTATTGCTGTGTTTGCGATGTGTAGAGTCTCCAAACAGAGTAGGTCTTGCAAAGGCAGAGTTCAGTAAATGCTGCCTTTTGGAACATCAAAATCATGAGTACATTTTAAATATGGAAGGCTGGTCCATGTAGTCCAACTGGCTAATGTATGTAGGATATCTATAGTTGATGTTGATGCTAAGATCCTCTTTACTGGGACGGTTCCCTAATCTCCTCTCTGCTCTGAGTGTTGTTGCTGATGGCTGACATTTACCTTCCTTACCAGAAAATTCTCGGTGAAGCAGGTTAGTCTCACCTGGAAGGTCGCTCCAGGCCCAGCTCTGGGAGCTGCCTGCAGTAAATGCCTGACACAGGTTACAAAAGGCCATACTCCCTTGCTTCAAACTGGCACCAACTATGTGGTTCAGTTTGCACTTCAGAGCTTTCCTTGGGATTAGGTTAAAGCTAAGATCTAGCTGAGAATATGGCCTTGCTTAGCTCTGTCTCCTGTCCCATTCTGCCCTTCTCTGTGAGCCTTCTCAATCAGTCATGTGCTCCCGAATGTCTTTGGATCTGCTGAATTTAAATTCCTACAAGGGTCAGCAAAGTGGACTAGAATTAAAAAATGGATTAGATATGGAGGTAGAAAAGCCAGAGAAAATACAAGATGCCCAGTTAAATTTGAATACCAGACAAACAGTTGTCTTTGATATAAGTATATCCCAATTATTGCACGGGACATACTTATACCTTAAAAAAATATTTCATATTTCTGAAATTCAGATTTAGCTGAGTGGCCTGTGTTTTCTTTGCTACACCTGGCAAACCTGTATGTGGTGGGCTTGGGGTTGAATAGAACCTCAGTCTGTTGTCCCTTAGAGAAGCAGTAGCCACAGTGTTTGAAAGTTTCTTAGAAATGCAGCATATCAGGATCAGGTTGTACATTTTCACAAGATTCTCCAGGTGATGCACATGTACACTAACGTTTGAAAAGCAACAGCCTAAAGGAGGTGGACTCTGTGCACCTGTAGGGCACAGGTGCAGACTGAAGGGGCTGCTGGGCCAGCTCTGGCCAGTTGTCCTTGCAGGACTGTGGGCCCAGTGCTGCCAGACCTCTTCCTTTTTCAAAAGAAAGAGAGAGTCTGGATTTTTATATAAAACTTCTTGATTTACAAGTGTTGGCAGCCAACTTAGTGTATCTTGATGACTTTGTGAACCAAATAAAACAAGTCTATGGAGTGAACTCAGTTTGTGGACCATCTATTTTGTTACCTCTGATCTACAACAGTTCCTATGGAGGTTACTGAATGTAAGATTTTATAGAGGCAACAAGATGAATGACAAGGCCTGAACTCACTGCAATAATGAGCAGTATTAGTTAAGAGTAAACACAAGTGTGAATGAGCAGCATAGGCTGCATGTGTACTTGAGTGCATACATCCAAGTACGTGTACATATGCGCCTTGTGAATGTGTGTGTGCATGCATGGCTCTGTGTCTGGGTTTGTGTGTGCATATTTGTGGGTGTGTGCAGGGGTATGGACATGTGCTTATGCATGTGTTTTACGCATGTGGGTGTGCATATGTGGTTACAATGAGGCTCTAGTATTTCATTGTTCCTCTTTTTTCTTAGCAGCTGCTGGAGATCTTTGGTCAGTAGTTCTAATCTTCTCCTTTAAATGTCTGTCATTCCTGTCCCACCCTGGGATGGTCAGCAGTAGCCAATTCCTCAAAACAGTAATCTTGTTAACTGGGTGGCTCAGTTGGTTAAGCATTTGACTCTTGATTTCTACTCAGGTCATGATTTCAGGGTCTTGGGATTGAGCTCTGAGTTGGGCTCCCTGCTCAGTGGGGAGTTTGCTTGAGTTTCTCCCTCAGCCCCTTCCCCTGCTCATTCATGTGCTCTCTCTCTTTCTCTGAAATAAACAAATAAATCTTTTTAAAAAGGGGGGAAAAGATTTCTAGCTTCAGATGCAGATTAACTTTTAAACAGGGGGATCTTTTCCCCCTAACAAAGGGCAGTGCCTTTGTGACTCTGCAGAAGGACATCTCCTTCTGACTGCAGAGTCCTATAGCTTTCTGTCTCTCTCCCACAGACCTTTTGATCTGTTCTGCCTGACGTGCAGATGCAGAATGACTTTCAAACCCCTTTCCTTGGTCGGGGACAAGCTCGTTAAGTCCAACCAGTAATTATCTTTTTGATTCTAGAAAGAGGTCTGGTGCTACTCTACCCTAATGTGCTATTAAAACCCAGAATTTTGCAATATCACTCTGTTCCTCCCTCTGGACAACTGGGTTACAGGGAAATGTGTGCACGTGCATGTATGGACCCACAAATTCCCGGGTTCGTGTGTGTGCCTAAATAACCGTGTCAAAGCCAGGGAAGCACCAGTGGATGAACGTGGAGGCCCTATCAATGCCTCTGTGTCCACCTGTGCTCTTCTGCATCTAGTGGGTCAGAATCCCTTCATGTGGGGTGAGCCATGTTGTGAGTAAGGATGGTCCTTTCTATTAGTTTGGACTCTCCCTAGTGCCTTACTCTTGACTGAATAGACTGTTATATTTGACTGGATGAAATTATATTGGACAATATCTGTCTCTGGTTTACAGGAAAGAACATTCCACTCACTGTTATTTAAGCCATGCTTATGAAAATTGCTGTTAAATTATCCTTAATTGCAGAAAAGAACGTACTTATAACAATCGGCGTTAGATCTATTTCTTCAAAATCAACCATTTTGTATTTAAAATTTCCATGGAGTTTCCATTGTGTCTCTTAATATGTCCATGTTTGCAAAGTTTTTAAGCTTCAAATTATATCAAATAAAATTTATACCTTTGGCAATTCTGCCAGGGTAATAAGTATAGAGGTAGTTCATTCATTAACTATTTTTTGTTTTTCAGTTTTCCTCTGAGCAATGAATAATAGTAAGAAAATAGTACTTAAGTTAAAATAGGACAATGTAATATATTTTGTCCTGTTCAAATGTTTGCCCACAAAATCTTTTTTCCTTATTCATTATTATAAGATGCTTTCTTCAGTTCTCTTATTGTAGCTTGACAAGTAAAAGATTTCAGTAATGTCAAGCAAGAACTTTTTCACGAGCCTGTTATAGTTGTTTTGTAAAGTGAATACACACAAGTGGGTATAATCAACTTACATATTCTTTGGCAATAAATGCAGCACTCTGGGACCATTAACATCTCTAGTATCTTCCTGTTACTTAAGTGGCCCAAAAGAGACAGAAAACTTCCAAAGGGGGTTAGCTCACTTTCAGAGAAAAATCTGGCTCACCCACTCATGAATAAAAAAATATAGAGACACTTTGAGTTAGCTTTATGATTGTGATATGTGAGAGTATCTATTCCTTGTACTTTCCCCTTATGAAAATTAGGTAGAATTGAACATTTATGTTACAGTAGAGAAACAGGAAAACCTGTGCTCCCCAAACATGAACCAAATGAAGGACAGTTTTTTTTTCCCCTGGAATTTATCTGCATCTCTGCATTTTTGCAACCTCTATCTATGAAAATAGATTTGTAGTAAGTTCATATATTCATTCAACAAATGCTGAGGGAGGGCTTAGTATGTAAATACAACGGTAACCAAGAGAGACGTTGTCCCTACGTTACAACACTGACATTTTGAGGGGAGATGGGAAAAAAAAAAAAAAGAAAATAAAACAAATTCATTGCAAATTTTGAAAAGTACAATGAAAGGAATTGTTGAATGGGACAAGATTTACTCCAGGTATAGCAATTAAGATAGGTCTCTCTAAGGAGAGGCTCTTTTAGCTGAGGAATCAGAAAATGAGAATGATGAAGTGTAATCCAAGCAGAGCATGGCAGGCCTTGAAATAGGAAAGAATTTGAGGACATGACTGAGGGGTATGGTACTCTGTTGTTGACTCCGTGAGAAACAAGGTTAGACAGAGAAGCAGAGGCTCTGAATTTAGTACATTTGGGCTTATTCTAAATGCAAGGGAATGACATTAAAGATTTTAAACCAGTTCATCTTAATCTGATTCTTCTCTCTACTTTGTGGAAGATGGATTAAAGGGAGCCAGGGATAGAGAGATAACTTTGAAACAAAACAAGATAAAACAAAACAGAATGAAGATTTTTTTTTTAAGATTTTTTTATTTATTTGACAGAGAGAAACACAGCCAGAGAGGGAACACAAGCAGGGGGAGTGAGAGAGGGAGAAGAAGGCTTCCTGCCAAGCAGGGAGCCCGATGTGGGACTCGATCCCGGGTCTCTGGGATCATGACCTGAGCCGAAGGCAGTCACTTAACCAACTGAGCCACCCAGGTGCCCTAACCAGGGAGCCTGGGTGGCTCAGAGGCTTAAGCCTCTGCCTTTCGGCTCAGGTCATGATCTCAGGGTCCTGGGATCGAGTCTCACATCAGGCTCTCTGCTCAGTGGGGAGCCTGCTTCCCCCCTCTTTCTCTGCCTGCCTCTCTGCCTATTTGTGATCTCTCTGTGTCAAATAAATAAATAAAGTCTCAAAAAAAAAAAAAAGAGGGATATCAAGTAACCAGGGATGATGGTCTGGGCCAGGATGGAGCTAGGATTGACCACTTCATGATACAGGTTGGAATGGAGAATTGACAGAACTTGTTGATGTCTTGGAAGTGGAAGAAGAGGTAAAAGGAGGGAGCAAAGATGACACCTCTGTTTCTGGCTTGAGCATTTGAGCAGAACTTGGTGTCTCTTACTAATGGAGGGCTAGACTACTTTTATATTTCTTATGTGCACCCAGTTATTCTTACTTGTTAGTGTATTAAATGATGCTAACCATATAACATGATACATTTGCTTTTTCATCTGATACTTAGCTGTTTTTTATTGCATCCTAAGTGTAGATTTCTGCAGTTACCCAATATATTACATGGATAATGTTGATATCGGTGATTTTTTAAAACAAGGAAAAGACTTCTACCCTTAAAAGAAAAATTGCATATATCCAGTGGATATAACACTAACTCTTATCATTGAAAAATAAGCACAAGACTTGATGTAAAGCTTCCATTCAAGTATCCACTATGTGGTCTATAATCCACCCTGAAAATCCTCATAGTGCAATAGCATGAGACCTCACAAATATATTCATAACAATATACAATTGCAGATTTCTGTTTTATACAGGTCAGTGGAGAACCATCACTGCTGAATCAATGTATCTAACTTCTTGAATGTCTAAATATAAAAAGAATACATTCCTGCTAAGATTCCTATCAACTCTTGCTGATTATGTTTCATAAAAGCAAATTCTCGTACAGTGGGCTTTTAAGAGGACCAATTTTCTGCTTCTCTTGACTCTCTGAGACATTCAGGAATTAATGAAAAAAGCAATGCCTGTCTGGCTTGTAAGCATCACAGTCTTATCTCTGCATAAATTCTCACAGGTCAACTCAAAAAACAGTTCAGGGTCAAAATCTCATCTGGTCACCTAGATTAAAAACTAATTTCTCTAAAGTATATCCTATATTGAAGCTTTTTCATGCAAATAAATAGCAAGGGCCCTATCCACCCTTCCTTTATTAGTTGAGCATGTCATGAATTTGAACAGAACATTTTGTTCTGTACTCTAATTACATGCGTTATCAGGAAAAATCTATTCCTTGCATACATATCATTAGAAGCAGCTCTAAGAGTGTGGTTCTATCATAGGGTTCGTCACGGTAGTTCATCGTAATATTGACAGTTTAATCTTTTTGTTTCATACAAGATTAAAGTGGCTTGATATCCATCTCTTCATAGCTCATACCGTGAATCCAATTGGACTCAATCCATATCTAAGTACTGCCTCTATCATGAAGATGAACTCGCATTTTCCCAATATACTAGGTAATTATCTACCTTTTATAGGGAAAATAATCGCCGATGAGAAAACCCCAGAAAACTGATTTCCCAAAGAATAATGTTTACTCACAACTATGTGGCTGAACAATGGAATCCACATTCTCCTTTCCCTTTAGACAAGTGACAAACCAGAACTGTCACTCACTCACCGCCTCTTTCCTCTTAGGCAGTTTGAAGACATCATTCCATTTGGTCATTAGTTTCCTTGGCTGTTGAAACATGATGGCCACCATTAAAAGGAAATGACTTTTCAAAGCCCTTTATTGGATCGCAGGATGTGTCAGTAAAAAGAAAGAAAGAAAGAAACAGATGGAATTTGAACACAAAGAAAAATGACCTTCACTCAGAAACTATTTATTAAAATGATAGTACAATCTACTTCATCCGCGAGGTGGCAAGTCACAAATAAGAAATATGGGAACCTGCGGAGCTGTTGAAATTTGAATTATGTGGCAGCTTTCTATCAGAAATGCAACAGTAATTTAGAGTTAGACTTTCTGGGCAGATTTATGTTTCGGTAAACAAACAAAAGGACTTTCTTGACTATAGTCCCAGGTGCAGAGAAAGACCCATGAGAACTGGAGAGAATGTGGGGGAATTGATGTGGTTTTTCCCTCTTATTCAATATACTTGCATATTTCACACACGTCTATATTCATATTGAGGGCCAAACTTCCCTGAATGAGACTCAGCACAGCCTGTTAGAATGCACTGAAACATTACACCTTCGAACAGCTGGAGAGTGGGACTTTGGGAAGAAGACGCCCTTTTCAGTACTTTGCAGTTCAGCAAAATTTCAAGTTTAATCTCTGAACAACTTCACGGGTGTTATTTCATGACTAAAATGGTTTTGCAACAAATGCCTGCTACTCTGAAAGTAAAGACATGTTTTGTGTCTCAATAAAAATGAGCAGAGGGGGTTTAATTAGAAATGGGAGCTTTGAAGAGTGCCTCTGAATATTTGGGAAAGTGTCCTGTGTACTTTGAAAGGAGCAGCAGACAGCTTCTCTGCCTGACAGGGGGGGGCTCCCCTCTCCCTTGTCTCCCCTGAGATGAACGTGGACATTGTGGCTTTGATGCTTTTATCAGCACTACAGCAGTCACCTTGGAAAGCACGAGGTGCTGGGAAGGGTTTCCAGGCAACCCAGACAGACCTTTTTACCAAAAAAGCTTAGAGGCAACTAATGAGATTATATATCAGGCTAAGGATTGGTCATCCTATTCTCCTTGGCCAGGTAATCCTGAAGAATGGATGGTAGTAGGCCATGAGGCCACTAGCCCGTACCAGTGGAGGTGAAGGAACGGAGCTACTCGCTCCCTTGGATGTCTAAAGAGTGATTTTTTAGGTCTCTTTTGTTTCTGATTTTGTTACCCGAGACATGCACAGGATTCCAGAGTGTGTGGCCAAGCAGTGAAACCCAGAGGTTTTCTAAGAGGTTTTTAAGGATCTTGTCTCATCAGCTTTTCTTTACTCTATCAGGGGTAAGACCAGTCCGTTCTAATGAATGCACTTTGGGAAAGCCTCCTTCGATTTTGTTGCGCTATGACGGTTTTATGTAGTAAGCTCAAAACCTAACTTGTTGGAAGACTTTTTTTGAATTCCAAAGAATTGCTCCAGGAAGAAATGTGTTAGTCAATGACCACTTTCATCTCTTCTCTCCTGTGTGATGTCAGGCAGAAGCTGCCACGGGACCATTAGGAACAAGGAAATGCTCTGTCCTTTATAGTCTTCAAATTTAAGGCATAAAGCAAATGAGTTGTGATGGAATCATTATCAGATGGTAGGCATACTTTTCATGAAAGGATACTTCCTGACTTTTTCTAAAGAGTGAGCTCCCATTCAAACTTAGAGTGAGAGGTATGGTTTGCCTTCTAAAGTATAAAAGCATCTGAGGACATTATGAAGAACTCAGACACACTGTAGAGGGAATATGAAAATAGATTAAGATTCCAATTCCAATTATCCCTTAAAGGATGAAGACTTTCTTTCTTTATGAGTTATAAAAAGCCCATTCAATTTAAGCTTGGCAACTACCTTCAAGATAACAAAGAGGAATATTTGTAATGTAGTGACTATGTAATTTATGAAAAATGATGTCTATTTATACATGAAGAGTTGCTATGTTGGGCTTTTTGCACTTAATCAGGCAAATTGTTTTTTGTATGTTTTATACATTGTTTTTATGTAAATATAAATAAATACATATTTTAATTTTAGATGAACATATACATATGTGTGTAAATAGAACTGTTATATATTTTGAATATAAATATACACTTATATTTATGTATATACATACTTAATGAAAGCATATTGTTTTTTTTTCTTGCCTTTTCTGGGTTCTATTCTTTTGGCAAATATTATTAAATGGCAGTTTCTAGACCGTGAATAATATATGTGGCCAATTGCCTCTTTTCATAAATGTAATTAAGCAGAAGAGTGAGTCAGAGATAAGCTCCAGCTTCTAGTTCATTTTTATAGACATTTGGTGATGATGAACCGAGCAATCAAGTGTCTGTGTAAACTGATGTAACTTTTCATACCATAAGCCTAATTATAACTCTGCTTAAACACAAGCTAAATTGATAGTGAATATACTTCTAACCTGAAACCTAGTCTCAATAGTGCTTATAATTAAGGGGAGTTTTTTGGAGGGAGGGGGCTACCGAGGAGCATGTGAATTATTGAAAATGTTATTCTCTTCAATAACATCATAGAGAGAAGCCTTGTCTTTGTAATTTATGCCATTCAAGCCCAGGAAAGTGTATTTCCATCGTTCAATTCCCCAGGAGGTCTGAGAGTAATAGCCCAAGCACAAGACAAGTGCAAATTCAGTGCAAGCTAGATAACCAAACTATTTCTCATGGAGCTTATTTTCAAGCAGGAGAAAATATAAGGAAATGAGTGAAAGAGTTAATTTTTTACAACTTACATTTTTTAAATCACACAATTGAATAATTGTGCTAAGTACCAGGAAGGAAACCAATAGATAAAAGATAACTGGCCACCTATGGTAGGCATCAGGTTAACCTCCTCCAGAGAAACTGATCTTCCAACAGAGACTCAAAGGGAGATGAGAAACTGGCCTTGCTGAGAGCCCTAGAAGAAGGCATAGCAAGTGCAATGTTCCTGAGGTAGGGCACAGTGTGACTGCCATAGGTCTTCTTAGAAGGCTTGGGAGCTTGCAGCTTAGTGAGTGAGGAGGGCAGGATGAACAGATCTTTTGGATTTGTGGTGGAGCAGATGGGGGAAAAGAAATAGAAAGAGAGGGGTCTCCTTCATTAGCTGATCTTACTCAATTCATGGTGTTAATCTTATTGTTCTCTAACCTAGCACTTCCAAGCTAAAAAATTAAAAAATATATAGAGATCGATAAATACAGATATAAAAAAGTAAATAGAAGTTTATAATGTTTCATACTCAGATACTCAGAGACTATCAGCACTAATATATGAATCATCCCACCACCATTGACCTAGACTCCATCAAAGAATAAAGGTCTCATCATAGGGAAAAAATCTAAATTGTCTAAGCACTGTGCTTATAGAAATCCTGGTGGCAGTGACTTATAAAAGGGCAAATAATCTAAGCCGCATCCTGGCACCTTCAGTGACCTTGGATCACATAGAACCAATAAATTACAAACTGGTTCACAACTATTTGGAACCATGAAAATAACCCTTCCCTGAGATGGCTTAATATTAATTCCTTGTCTCGTATAAGGAAATTATAAAAACAGCTAATTCCAGAACAAATGGCCAATAACCATATGATAAATCATCCACCTAACAAGAAGGAAAGAAATACAAATTGTAGGAATTAATAAACAATATAAAAAGATGTTCAACCAGCACACAATTAAAACCTAACTGACAGCATAACTTTTTTTTTCTCTTCTACCTATCAGATTAATAGATATTTGAGATATATTATTATCTGATGCTGTAAAAAAAAGTGAAGAGTATTTGCTTTCAAATACTGTTGGGAGGAATGTATGTTGGTATGACATTTTAAAAATTGAGATGTAAGTGATATATAACATTATATTAGTTTCAGATGTACAACAGATTGATTCAATTGATAGATCTACATGTTGTAAAATGATCTCCACAGTGACTCTGATTAACGTCCATCACCATGTGTAGTTACAAATTTTTTTCTTGTCATGAGAACTTTCAAGATATACTTAACTCTCCTACCAACCTTCAAGTTACATTATAGTATTATTAACTACAGTCATCGGTCCCCAGGATTGATGTATAACTTGAAGTTTGTACTTTTTGACCCTCCTTTACCCATTTCCTCCCACCCCCACCTCTGACAACCACCAATCTGTTCTCTGTATCTAGGAGTTTGGTTTTTGTAAAATTCCGTATATAAGTGAAATCATATAATACTTGTCTTTGTCTGCCTGACTTATTTCACTTAGCACAGTGCCCTCAAGTTCCACCCACATTGTCACAAATGGCAGGATTTCATTCTTTTTATGGCTGAATGATATTTAATTGCATGTAGTACACTACATTTTCTTTATCTATTCATGGATAAATTTGCTTGCATGTCTTGGTTATTGTAAATAATGCTGCAATTAACATGAAGGTGCAGATATCTTTTCCAGTTAGTGGTTTTGTTTCCTTCTGATAAATACCTAGAAGTAGACTTCCAGGGTCACGTGGTAATGCTATTTTAATTTTTTGAGGATCTTCCATACTATTTTCCATCATGGATCGACTAGTTTATGTTCCCACCAACAATGTACAAGTATTCTCTCTTTTCCACATTCTCACCAACCCTGTTATTTCTTGCCTTTAGCTAATACCCAATCTAGTAGATGTGGGGTGATATCTCATTGTGGTTTTGGCTTGCATTTTCCTAAGATTGAGTACTTTTTCAAGCATCTTTTGGCCATCTTTATGTCTTCTTTGGAAATATGTTTGTATTCAGATCTTCTGCTCATGTTTTAATTATATGATTTGGTTTTTTTGCTATTGAGTTGTATGAGTTTTTTTAATGTATTTTGCATATTAATCCCTCATCAGATACATGATTTGTAAATACTTTCTTTCATTTCATAACATAGGTTACCTTTGTTGGTTGTTTCCCATGCAGTGCATAAGCTTCTTGGTTTGATGTGGTCCTACTTGTTTATTTTTATTTTTATTGTCTTTGCTTTTGATGTCAAATTAAAAAAATCACCAAGGCCAATGTCTAGGATCTTACCAATTTTGTTCTTTTAGGACTAATAATCCTATATTCAAGTCCTTAACCCATTTTGAGTTGATAGCTGTCCAGTTCCATTCTTTTGCATGTGACTCTCCAGTTTTATCAACACCATTTACTGCCCTTTCCCCATTGCATATTCTTGGCCTCTGTGTTGTAAATTAATTGAGCATATATGCATGGGTTTATTTCTGGGCTCTTTATTCTGCTCCATTTATGTATGCATCTGTTTTTGTGCCAATACTGTACTGTTTTGATTACTATAGCTTTGTAATCTAGTTTTAAATCAGAAAGTGTGATGCCTCCAGCTTTGTTCTTTCTCAGAATTGCTTTGGCTATTTGATGTCTTTGGTGTTTCCAGAGCAAATTTTAGGATTGTTTTATTTCTGTGAAAAATGCACTGGAATTTTCATAAGGATTGCATCTGTAGATTGCTTTGAGTAGTATGGTAATTTTAATAATATTAATTTTTTCAATCCATGAGTATGAAATGTCTTTCCATTTATTAGTATTTTCAGTTTCTTTCATCAGTGCCTTATAGTTTTTCAGGTACAAGTCTTTCAACTCCCTGGTTAAATTTATTGCTAGGTATTTTGTTCTTTTTGATGTAGTTGTACATGGAATTGTTTTCTTGACTTCTCTTTCTGATAGTTTATTATTGGTGTATAAAAATGCAACTGGTTATTTTATTTTATTTTAATTTTTTATTAAGATATAATGTATTATTTGCTTCAGGGAAATAGGTCTGTGAATCATCAGTCTTACAACATTCACTGTATTCACCATAGCACATATCCTCCCCAATGTCCGTAACCCAGCCGCCCTATCCCTCCCCGCAAACCCCCAGCAAAGCTTAGTTTGCTTCTTGAGATTAAGAGTCTCTTATGATTTGTCTCCATCCCCAGTCCTATCTTCTTTCATTTTTTTGGCTCCCCACCCCCCACATTCCCCCACCCTGCCTCTCAAATTACTCATATCAGAGAGACCATATGATAATAGTCTTTCTCTGACTGACTTATTTTGCTCAGCATAATACCCTCCAGTTCCATCCACATCATTGCAGGTGGCAGGATTTCACTCTTTTTGATGGTTGTGTAGTATTCCATTGTACATGTATACTGCATCTTCTTTATCCATTCATCTGTTGATAGGCATTTAGGTTCTTTCCATAGTTTGGCTATTGTGTACATTGCTGCTATAACCATTGGGGTGTATGTGCTCCTTTGAGTTACTACATTTGTATCTATAGGATGAATACCCAGCAGTGTGATTGCTGTGTCATAAGGTAGCTCTATATTCAACTTTTTGAGGAATGTCCATACTGTTTTCCAGAGTGGCTACACGAGCTTGCATTCCCACCAACAGTGTAAGAGGGTTGCCCTTTCCCTGCATCCTCACCCAACATCTGTTATTTCCTGACTTGTTAATTTTAGCCATTCTGACTGGTGTGAGGCGGTATTTGTATAAATAAAACCTGAGGTTTTATTTGTATTTCCCTGATACTGAGTGATATTGAGCACTTTTTCATGTGTCTTTGGCCATTTAGATGTCTTCTTTGGAGAAATATCTGTTTATGTCTTCTGCCCATTTCTTCATTGGATTATTTCTTCTTTGGGTTTTGAGTTTGTAAGTTCTTTATAGATTTTGGATACTATCCCTTTATCTGATATGTCATTTGCAAATATCTTCTCCCATTCTGTCAGTTGTCTTTGGCTTTTTTGACTGTTCCTTTGCTGTGCAAAAGCATTTGATCTTGATGAAGTCCCAATAATTCATTTTTGCACCTGCTTCCCTTGCCTTTGATGATGTTTCTAGGAAGAAGTTGCTGTGGTTGAGATTGAAGAGGTTTCTGCCTGTGTTCTCTTCAAAGATTTTGATGGATTCCCATATCACATTGAGGTCTTTCATCCCTTTGAGTCTATTTTTACATGTGGTATATGGAAGTGATTCACTTTCATTCTTCTGCATGTGGCTGTCCGATTTTCCCAACACCATTTGTTGAAGAGACTGTCTTTTTTCCATTGGATATTCCTTCCTGCTTTGTCAAAGACTGGTTGACCATAGAGTTGAGGGTCCATTTCTGAGCTCTCTGTTCTGTTTCATTGACCCGTTATGTATCTGTTTTTGTGCCAGTACCATACTGTCTTGATGATTACAGCTTTGTAATAGAGCTTGAAGTCTGGAGTTGTGATGTCACCAACTTTGGTTTTCTTTTTTAACAGTCTTCTGGCTATTCTGGGTCTTTTCTGGTCCATTAAATTTTAGGATTTAAACTCTTTTTTAGGATTTTAACTTTAAAATTTTAGGATTTTAACTCTTTTTAAAAAATTAATGGTGTTTTGATAGGGATTGTATTAAAGGTGTAGATTGCTTTAGATAGCATAAACATTTTCACACTTTTTGGTCTTCCAATCCATGAGCATGGAAAGTTTTTCCATTTCTTTGTGTCTTCCTCAATTTCTTTCATGAGTAATTTATAGTTTTCTGGGTACAGAATCCTTGCCTCTTTGGTTATGTTTATTCCTTGGTTTCATGGTTTTGGATACAATTGTAAATGGAATGAACCCCTTAATTTCTCTTTCTTATGTCTTTCAGTTGGTATATAGAAATGTAACTGATTTCTGTGCATCGATTTTTATATCCTGATGCTTAACTGAATTCCTATATGAGTTATAGCAGTTTTGGAGTGGAGTCTTTTGGGTTATCCACATAAAGTATCATATCATTTGCAAAGAGTGAGAGTTTGACTTCTTCCTTGCTGATTCGGATTCCTTTTATTTCTTTTTGTTGTCTGATTGCTGAAGCCAGGACTTTTAATACTATGTTGAATACCAGTGGTGATAGTGGACAGCCCTGCCATGATCCAGACCGTAGGGGAAAAGCTTTCAGTTTTTCCCCAGTGAGAATGATATTTGCTGTGGGTTTTTCATAGATAGTTTTTATGATATTGAGATATGTACCCTTTATCCCTATGCTATGAAGAGTTTTAATCAAGAAAGGATGCTATACTTTTTCAAATGCTTTTTCAGCATCTACTGAGAGTATCATATGGTTCTTATTCTTTCTTTTATTAATATACAGTATCACATTATTTGATTTGTGGATGTTGAACCAATCTTGCAGCCCAGGAATAAATCCCACTTGGACATGGTGAATAACCCTTTTAACCTACTGTTGGATTTTATTAGCTAGTATTTGGTGAGAATTTTTGCATCTGTGTTCATCAAGAATATTGGTCTGTAATTCTCCTTTTTGAGGGGTCTTTGTCTGGTTTTGGGATCAGGTTAATGTTGTCCTCATAAAATGAGTTTGGAAGTTTTTCTTCCATTTCTATTTTTTTAGAACAATGTCAGCCAAGTGGCTATTAATTCTTCTTTAAATTATTGGTATAATTCCCCAGGGAAGCCTTCTGCCCATGGGCTCTTTTTGATGACTGCTTCAATTTCCTCACTGGTTATGGGTCTGTTAATATTTTCTATTTATTCCTGGTTCAGTCTTGGAGTTTATATGTCTCCAGGAATGCATCTATTCTTTCAGATTGTCAAATTTGCTGGTGTATAGTTGTATATAATATTTTCATATAATTGTTTGTATTTCTTTGGTGTTGGTTGTGATCTCTCCTTTATCATTCATGATTTTATTAATTTGAGTTCTTTCTCTTTTTGATAAGTATGACTAGGGGTTTATCAATCTTGTTGATTTTTTCAGAGAACAAGCTCCTAGTTTTGTTGATTTGTTCTACAGTTCTTTTGTTTTCTAGTTCATTGATTTCTGCTCTGATCTTTATTACTTCTCTTGCTGGGGTTAAGCTTTATTCGCTTTTCTTTCTCCAGCTCCTTTAGGTGTAGGGTTAGGTTGTGTATTTGAGAACTTTCTTGGTTTTTTTTTTTTTAAGATTTATTTATTTATTTGACAGAGAGAAACACAGTGAGAGAGGGAACACAAGCAGGGGGAGTGAGAGAGGGAGAAGCAGGCTTCCCGCCGAGCAGGGAGCCCGATATGGGACTCGATCCCGGGTCTCCAGGATCATGACCTGAGCCGAAAGCAGTCGCCCAACCAACTGAGCCACCCAGGTGCCCCGAGACCTTTCTTGTTTCTTAAGAAAGGCTTGTATTGCTATATACTTTCCTCTCAGGACCGCCTTTGCTGTGTCCCAAAGATTTTGAACAGTTGTGTTTTCATTTTCATTTTTTTCCATGAATTTTTAAAAATTATTCTTTAATTTCCTGGTTCACCCATTCATTCTTCAGTAGGTTGCTATTTAACTTCCATATATTTGAGTTCTTTTCAACTTTCCTCTTGTGGTTGAGTTCTAGTTTTAAAGCATTATAGTCTGAAAATATGCAGGGAATGATCCCAGTCTTTTACCCATTGAAACCTGATTTGTGTCCCAAGATATAATCTATTCTGGAGAATGTTCCATGTGCACTAGAGAAGTATGTGTATTCTGTTGCTTTGGGATGGAATGTTATGAATGTATCTGTGATGTCCATCTGGTTCAGTGTGTCATTTAAAGCCTTTCTTTCCTTGTTGATCTTTTGCTTAGATGATCTGTCCATTTCAGTGAGGGGTTGTTAAAGTCTCCTACTATTATTGCATTATTGTCAACGTTTTTTGTTTTTTTTTTTTTTTTTTT
>PITA01017853.1:0-21442 GCA_004023965.1 Spilogale gracilis
AACCCACAGCAGCAACAGCCCCCACTTGGCAAAGTCAGAATTCACATGATGTTTGGTCTGCATTGGAGACCCAGAACGTCCTCACAGTGAAGTGCTGTGAAGTTGTCCCTCTGTAGGGGCAGAGGGAGGGCTGTGGGCGGGGCTGGGGCGGGGCTGGGGCGGGGCCTGGGGGGGAGCTTTGCCCTCAACTCTCCGAAAGTCCTCCCACTGACAGAGGCCCCTGTGTCTGATGGAGAGAGCAGGGTGGCAACCGGGGTGGGCCCTTGGCTTTATCTTGGCTGCGGTGGGGGTGGGGGGGTAAGGCCTGGTCTCTCAGGAGTCCCTATATCCTACAGAATGTAGCCCCCTGATGGCAAGGCCTGCTGGAGGTTCTCTGCACGGTGCTAAGCATCTAGTAGGTCAATAAGAAAATGCCACACCCTCTACCTTTCCCCCACGCTCCCTCCAGTGTGTGTCCAGGGCAAGGTGGCTCAGTCAGTTGTACAAAGTTAGGGGACTCACCCAGTGCAACACAGGGCTCGCCTGGGCCTGGCCCTCAGGTCTGCTGGCCTTCAGCACAGTTCTGGGGAGCAAGGGACTTGGTCCCTGTGCATGGGGGTGTAGGCTCTGGAGATAGAGCAAGTCTGGGTTCAAACTGTAAAGCTAACTTTTTTTTTTTTTTTTTAAGATTTATTTATTTTAGAGAGAGAGGGGCAGGGAGATAGCATGGGGGAAGGGGCAGAGGGAGAGGAAGAGAGTGCATTTCGAGTAGATTCCCAGCTGAGCATAGAGCCTGATGACAGAGGGCTCGCTTCCTCGACCTGAGATCATAACCTGGCCAAAAAACTGAGAGTTGAAACCAAGAGTCAGATGCCCAACCAACTGCGGCACCCAGGTGCCCCTAAATCTACCTTTTACAAAGCATGTCATGGTGGGTGACATTTGAACTTGTCTGAGTTCCAGTTTCCTTTTCTGTAAAATTCTACATCAGAGGATGTTTTTGGAGGGATCAATGAAAAAAAAAATGCACGTGGAACACTTAGCCTGGAGCTAGGCAAATAATAGGCATCCAAGGAAGGATGACATTACTATTATTATTTTAGTAGTTGTTGTTGTTTATCATGATGGTTGTTCATGGAGCAGGGCCCTTCCTGCCGTGTCATGGCTGAGTCCCTGGAGACCGTGCTGGCCAGGTATACAGCAAGTGCTCCAAGGCCGCTGCCCGTGGTGGTGGGGGGTCCCCTCTGCACAGCGGGGTGCAGCGTCCCCAGCTCCGCTTCTGCCGCAGGGACGGCAGCAGAGCCACGTGATTCTTGAAGAACGTGCTGCTTCTGGAATTCTCCATCTCTTTTTCCCTCAGCCTAGGATCCACGGCCTTATTGACTCAAGTGGCTTTAGCTGCAGCTCCTCCCTGGCAGTGTCGGAGAGCCAGGTTCTCGGCGCCCTTTGCTCTGGCTTTTATCTGCCTGATTTCAGGCGGTTGGAGCTCCAGCCGCCACTCAGCTGGAGAAATGTCCAAACTGTATTAAATCACAGGACGCGGGCAGGGGACAGGAGAACACTTGTCACCCACCTCTTGACCGTCTGCCTGGTCCTGAGCCCGCAGCAGGGAGAGGTCTCTGGGCACGGAAGCCTGGCTGCTTGTTCCTTCACTTCTCCATAATCACAGTCTTGAAATTGGAAACAATTTTCTCGAGGTGAGAGCTGACCGTGACTAGACACAGGGGCTTCATGCCAGAAAGCGCTTGATCGGAGTGCCCAGTCGGGCAGGCACATCACAGGGGTTGCTGGGTTGGGTCATTTTCTCCTTTTAGTTTTTAATAGTTTTTTGAACTATGAAAGTGATGTAAGCTCACTCTGAAAGTCCTAGCCATGTGGAATCGTGTCAAGGTTTTGTAAGTGTCCCAGTTCCCTGTGCCTGAAACTCACTACCTCGCTTCCCGGATGAAACCCTGCAGGATATTGATCACAGTGAGCTTGCAGGATCATGCCCGCTAGGGCCCTTTGGATTCACTCTCCTTCCATCCAGTCATCAGCCCATGGGGCAGAATCTGCCATTCTCCCTTTTCAAGGACAGTTAAGGGGCTCAGAGCCACAGGGTGATCTCCAAGGCTACTCAGTTGTTTTCAAAGCAAGGGCTGAACCCACATATCTGTGCCTTCCTCCTCGACGCACACTGACTGTTTATGGTTGGGCATCTATAGGTATCTTCCAAGTGTCTAAAAACTTGTCTTTCTTTTGTGAACATGAGATCATATGCTAAGCATTGCTTTGCAGCTTGCTTTTTAATTTGAGGGTACTTCCCCACGTGGCCCTGTCCCCCTGAGTGTCCTCTGTGTCAGAGACACCCACATTTATTTAGCTGGCCCTTCTCAGGCGAGTGTTTAGGTTGAGTTTTCTGCTATTATTGGCAGGGCTGCAAGGCGCATAACTCCGAGTTCTTTTCCAATATTAATTTTGATGATGTAAGAGCTATATGCATACATTCTCTTTGTCAGATAGTGGAACGGCTGAGATAAGAACTCCCCTGGGCTACCGTGTTGTGCAGTCCCCTCCGCATTTCGGTCCCCTCTCCATAGTGACCATTGTTATCAGGGTGGCATAACCCTTACCAACCTATTTTTATGCATTTCTATGCATACATATGCATGTGCTTTCGCCCTGCAAGGTATCACACAATATGCATTTTTGTGCATTTGGCTTTTCTCTCCACTCCTGACATCTCAGACATTTTTCTATGGTGGTCCATATAGTGCTACCTCATTCTTTTTAATGAGGCTATGTGTCATGCTTCATGGCACAGACGCAGCATCTTTTTTTAAAACCATTTCTCTATTGATAGATATTTAGGTTCCTTCCCTTTTTTCCCCTCTCTATAAAAAGTGCTGCAGTAAACATCCTCGGGCGTGCCTCATCCCATGCACAAGGGAGCAGGTCTCTAGTAGAGATTGCCAGGCGTGGGATTGCTGGGTTGAAGGGGTCACCAGGCTTGGTTTTATCTGAGGCCACAGGAGCCTGGGGAAGACTCGGATGGGGGGGTCCCAGGGGTCTGGCTGTGGCAGCAGCATGAGGCGTGGTGGCAGGGGATACACTCACTGCCGCCGTGTTCTCGGTGGCTCCTGGGGGCACTGTCAGCTGCAGGAAGCCCTGATATCTGACCAGCTTTCTGGAACAGCCCTGGGGGTCCCACTCTGCCATGTGCCCGGGACTGTGATGGGTGTGAGCACAGGGTGCTATGGGGACACCAGGGTGCCTCTCATAGAGCCTGCGGTGGGGAGGAGAGGGGGGCGCAGGGAGCAAAGGAGGTCCTGTTGGAGGGGTCAGTTTAGTGGGTCTCAAAGGATGGGTGTCTGTATATACTTAGAACATCTGTGTATTTATGTTTGCTTGGGGTTATTTATTCGTGGTTGTGTTTTTGTTTTTTTTTTTAAATCTGATCACCAGTCTCCTCCTTCTTCTGGTAACAGTGCAGCCTCTGCATTTTGGATCTCAATCTATTTCATTCTTCCGCCCCATCCTTCCCAGCTGCGAGCGGATGGACATGTGATCCCTGCCAGCCAATGACAGGGCTTCATCCCTGAGTCCCCAAAGATGGTCAGCTCCCGCCAATCAAGGCCTTCCCTGGGATTTTCTTTGGGAGTTGGTGCGAGAAAGCCCCTCTTGCTTTTTAAGGCATGGAACTCAGAGTGGATGCTTGGGGTCACCTTTGTGCTGTGGGGTATGGGGTGTGCCCAGGTGCAGTGGGAGAAACTGAGGCCATTTTGCAGAAAGAAGCAGAGACAGAGATGAAGGGTGGCGGAGAGAGCACACTGAGATCCTGTTTCTGACCGTTCTTTTTACTGAGCAGTTTCTTGGTCTCTAGGGCCAAACATCCCTTTTCTAATAGGCATCAAGGGCTGGACTGGGGTCTACTGGTGTGGTCCGGAGCCCTGACTGATATTGGGGGGGTGGGCTCATGAGGTTATGAGGGCTCCAGATGGGCAGAAAGCAGGGTGGCTGGGTAGAGGGTCTCCTCTCATCCAGCTTCTTGACTTTAGGATTTCTTCCTAGCCTCTGTCCACTTGTCCTCTAAAACCCAAGCCAACCGTGACTGCTCTCCCTTAAAACACTTCAATGGCTCCCCATTTTCCTTAGGATCAAGCCCAGACTCCTTAGGCTGCTGCACCGGGGTCTGTGGATTCACCCTTGTCTGCCACGCCTCACTGACCACAAATTAGGTTGCAGCCATACTAGATCTTTTTTTTTTAAAGATTTTATTTATTTTTTGACAGAGAGACAGTGAGAGAGGGAACACAAGCAGGGACTGGGAGAGGAAGAATCAGGCTCCCTGCTGAGCAGGGAGTCCAATGTGGAACTAAATCCCAGGACCCTGGGATCCTGACCTGAGGCCGAAGGCAGATGCTAAACAGCTGAGCCACCCATGTGCCCCCATACAAGACTTCTTGATGTTCCATGCACAAGCCAGTCTTTCCCCCTTCAAGTCTTTGTACGTGCCATTCTCTCAGCCTGGAATACTTTTCCTTCACCTTTCTACCTTACCCTCTCCCCGCTTGTTTACCAGGATGACTCCTACTCCCCTTCTGGCTGCAAAGTAAATATACCTTCCTCCAGGAAGCCTGCCTGCCTGCTCTCCTGCTCTGAGCCCCCACTGTGTGGCACTATCTGGCTCCTTATGGACTCTGAGCCCTGTGAAAGCAAGTTGATATGTCCATCTTGTTCATTACTGCCCTCATGCACATCGGCTTCCAGCATACTGTCAATAGATATTCGAGGAACTAATCAACATGTGAGTCCTAGTTCAAGAGGCTCAGGCCCTGGTGGAAGCAGCTTGACTTTGGAACTAGACAGACGTGGGTCCTGATCATACCTGCACTTGGCTGTCCCTTGGCAAATTACTTCATCTTTTTGCTAGAATCAGTTTCCTGAAATGCAGATGGCAATATTCTTGCCTACCTGTTGGTTATGGTGAGAAAGGTAGGCATTGATAGCTTTTGGAGAATGTTATGCAAATGAGAGGTGTTATGCAAATGGTAAGCTTTGTTTTTAAAGCAACAGGTCAATGAGAATCAATGCATAGAAATTCTCCCTGCAAATTTGCTGGTCTTTTTTCTCTCTCAGGGTGAAGATAGTAAATACCCCAGTATAAGGGAAGGGAAAAGAAAAGGGGAACACACCAAGAGCTACAAAGTGTCAATTATCTGTATTAGACAAGTTGAGTATATTAATTTTCTCCAGAAAGGTTTTCAATGAATGACTTTCATTAAATTAATCGCTAGATATTTTATACTTTTTTTTTTCCGTTGTAAATGGTATCTTTATTCTTTTACTGATGCATGGAGGTGTAATTAGCATTAGCTATTGATTCCATATGCAACAAACTTGTTTAACTTCTTTATTTTTTATTGAGGCATAATTGACAAAACAGTAAGCTATTTAAAAAGTACAATATGATGTTTTGATATATATAAACTTCTTTATTAATTCTATTTTTTATATGTACTTCAGCTTGTCCACATAGACGATCACATCACCTGCAAATAGTGATAGTTCTGTTTCTTTCTCTTGCTTTTCTTTCCCTTTCTTTCTAATTTTCTAGCAGTGGTCGTGGCAGGTACCCTTGTCTTTTTCTGATTTCAAAGGGAAAGGTGCTTCTGCAGAGTCACAATGTATTACGTCTGTGCTAGATTTTTCAGAAATGTTCTTTATCCTGCTAAAAAAAAGCCTACTTTATTCTCAGTTACCTAGGAGTTTACCCTTGAAAGGATGCTACTTTTATTTACATCTGCTGGGATAGTTATAGGGTTTTTCTTAACCTTTCAATGTGATGATTCACGTTAATTAATTTTCTGATATTGAACCAACCTTGCATTCCTGAAATAACCCTAACTTAGTCACGTGTTTATTTTTTTATACATTGATGAATTTCATATGCCAATATTATGTTTCATAAGTTTGCATTTTTCTTCTTTTGTCATTTTGGCTTTTTTGATTTTCACTTTTTTTTTTTTTGGCATTTTTGTTCTTGAGGGAATTTGGTTTATAAATTTCACTTCCATATTGTTCTTGTCTGGTAAGCTGGAAATGTTTTTGAAAGATTAGATTGATCTCTATCTGGACTATTTGAGAACGCATGTGACAAAACCATCTGGGCCACGTGTCACTGTGGGAGATTTCTACTTCTAATCTGCCTTCCTTAATTCTGTTGTAATGTTATATAATTATGCAGTTTTTAAAATGCCTTTTTGAGTCAGTTTTTGTGAATTATGTTTTTACAGAAATACATCTGTGTCATCTGTTTTCAAATTTATGGTCATAAAGGTGTCCCAATACTCTCCTACTTATTGACCTGTTTAATCCTGGTGGTTTCTATGCTTTGGTTTCTTTCCCATGGTTAATTCTGTTTAATTGTGTCTTTTCTCTGCTTATTATTTTCTTTACTTATTTCAACCATGCCAGGGACAACTCTTTATTTGGTTCTTTCAAAGATCTGACCTTTGGCCTTGCCAGTCCTCTCCGTTACATGTTTGTTTACCCGCTCTGTGCGCCAGTGTCCCCATCTGTAGAAAAGGGGACAGTAACAGTATGCATCTTGTTTGCTTCTTGGGAGGCTTACTTGAGCAAATTCATGCTAGAGTTGTGCTTGGCACATAGTAGGTGCTCAACAAGTGTCTGCTTTCATTTCTCTTTGCTCCTCTTTCCTTTCCCCACGTTTCTTTAGGTTTATTGTGTTGTTTTCCCCCCTAATTTCTTGTTTGAATACTTATCTCAGTTTGGAATTCTTTTCTAATGCAAGCATTTAACACTATGATCCTCCAAATGTCATCTTCATGGCACCCAACAAGTTTTAGTATATTGTAGTGTCACTATTGTTTCCTTGTATATTTCAGAATTTTCATGATTATTCCTACTTTAGTTTTGAGTTGTTCAGCGACAGGTTTTAATGTCTAAATATGGGGCATCTTTTTCTAGTTATCTCTTTTGTTACTACTCTTTTTGGGGGGGATGTGAGTTGGGGGGCAGGGGGACAGGGAGAGAGAGAATTCCAAGCAGACTCTCCAACAAGTGCTGAGCCCGGGCAGGGCTTGATCTCAAGAGCCTGAGATCATGACCTGAGCCAAAGTGAGATGCTTAACTGACTGAGCCACCGAGGAGCCCCTTGTTAACTACTTTCTAACCTAATTGCTTTGCCGAGACCAAGGACCAATCCTTTGAAATTTGAGGAGTTTGTTTTATCTCCCGGTGCGAGGTCCAGCCTTCGATCTACTGGATCTCTTCTTCTAGCACTTTTCTAGATGCTTGAAGATGCCTACTTTATCTAACAAGATGAAAAGTTAATCAGTATTTTTATACTGTTCCTAAATATGTCAAGAAGCCCAGAATGCTCTGATCGCTCCTTACCTGGGGTTCTTTTGTGGTATTTGTATTCTCTCTTGTTAATTTCTAGCCTCTAAAATGAGATATTATTTATTATTGTTGAAATTTATCATTATGATTACTGGCTCATACAGGTAGTGTTAGTTTAGGCTTCCTGGGTGATAAAAAGCACATCGGCACCTTCCATTTTGTCTCTCAGTTCTTACATGGTGACTCAGTTTTCTTCTGCCTAAACCACATCCTTTGAGATGGGATAACCTTTTGCCTGAAAAAGGCACGCTTTAGAATTTATCTCCTGCTAGGGGTACTTATTGTTTTTATTTGTCTGAAAATGTCTGTCTTGCCCTTTGTGAAAGATAGATTTGCTGGCCTTTCTACACTGACACTGGGTTTTTCTCGGCACATGGAAAATCTTCGCTGTCTTTTCCTGCCTCTGCCATCGCCGCTGAGAAGTTAGCCACGCTTGCTTTGTAGGCACCTGTCTCTTCTTCTTCTTCCAGCTATTTTAAAGTATTCCCTTTCTCTTTCTTTCTTTTGGTATTCAGCAGTTTTACCACCTATATTTCAGGGTGGCTACTTTAAGATGGATCTCATGTCATGAGTTTGGGATGAAGTTGCTGCCTTCTGAAGCTTCTGGATCATTGTCTTCAAGCAACTGTTCGCTGGGCTCTTGGCCACTCCTGTTCCATCTTGTGTGCCTGTGCTGCATTCTTCCAGCTCACTGACACGCTCTTCACCTCTTTCTAAACTGTCCATTCTAAAATTTGTCTTTCAGTCCATATTTTTTCAGGAATTGGCTCATGTGATGTGGAGGCTTGGCAAATCTGAAGTCTGCAGGGTAGGACGTCAGGCTGGGAGAGCTCCCCATACAGCTGCCCCCCAAATTCAGAAGTGCAAGAGAAGAAGCGTTTTCTCTTTCCATGACTGGTCCTGACGGGTCTGGGGCCCCATTCCACAGGGTGGTGGGACTCCGACCTCTGTTCTGGGATGGCTCCCACCTTTCCCCTGGGGCCTCCTCTCCAACTTGGTGCCTGTGGAAGACTGGCCTGCCCCCAGAGCTGTGGAGACATGCAGGAAGCTGGATCTTGTCCACCTGTCAGATGGCCCTGAGCTAGCCCTCTTCTTTGAAGTTCTGGACTGCACAACCCCTGAGGGACAGGAAGCAGGGAGGACAGGCAGAAGGAAGAGAGAATGAGCAGACCCAGTGCCCCACCTTCCTACCCTCTTCCTCGCTGGGGTCCCTGAACTCGGGTCCTGTGTCTGAGTGAGAGTAGGAGCAGGTTTGAATAATAACTAGACCAGACAGGATCTGTCAGTGCTGGCCTGTAGGCGTGATTGACTCCACGCAGAGCTCTGGGATCCGCCTGGGATGCTTGGGGGTGAGGTGGGCCTGAGGCAGAGCACATTTGCAGGCACACTTGGGGGAGAATGATATCATTTTTGTTTGCATCTCCATCAGGTTCAGCTCATTCAATAGACTGAGTACGTATATATTTTGTATTTTTTAGTGGGACAGTGGGACTCTCATATGCTTCTCCCCAAAACCTTCAGGTATAAATGTACTTACCACAGGCCTACTTATAATAGAAAAAACCAAACCAAACCAAAACAAAACCCAACAACTTGACAAGATGGGTTTGATCAACTAAACTGTAAACCATCTGGAATATTCCTTTAAAAAAAAACTATTTTATTTATTTATTTGTGGGGGAGCAGAGGGAGAGGGACAAGCAGACTCTGTGCTGAGCACCGAGCCTGGTGTGGGGCTCGATCTCATGACTCTGTGATCATGACCTGAGCCAAAACCAAGAGTTTGACGCTTAACTGATTGAGCTACCCAGGAGCCCCTGGAATATTGTGAAGGCAATGTAAACATTGTTTATGCTCCCACTAGATGGAAATGCTTCACGCTATAATATTAAGTTTCTAAAAAACCGTAGGACGCTAAATTATTCATACAGATCAATAATAACTGTGCCTGAAAAACTGATTAAAAAACATGGGAAGAAATGCAACCAAATGTTAAAAATACACCTTTGGGTGTCGAGAATACACAGTAAAAAGAAAAACAAAACACATTTTTTTTTTATTGCCAGTGTACACTGCTTTAATTTAATTTTAAAATGAGTATAGTTATTGTTTTTTTTTTCTTTTTTCTTTTTTAAAGATTTTGTTTATTTGACAGAGAAACATAGCCAGAGAGGGAACACAGGCAGGGGGAGTGGGAGGGGGCAGCAGGCTCCCCACTGAGCAAGGGGCCCGATGTGGGGCTCGATCCCAGGACTCGGGGATCATGACCTGAGCTGAAGGCAGATGGTTGATGACTGAGCCACCCAGGAGCCCCTGCTGTTGTTTTCTGACTAAGTGGTGAGCAGAAGCTTTCCAACTTTCTTTCCACTCGCTGTAGAGAGTGAGATCTCTCCTGCTCCCCAACTCCACGACCTATGGAGGAGGCAGTTTGGTTTGTAGACGAGTCCTTCCTGTTTATGAGAGTGTGATCATAACTTTACATACCGTTTCTTTTATTTGTTTGTTTGTTTGTTTATTTAACATATAACGGATTATGTGCTTCAGGGGTACAAGTCTGTGATTCATCAGTCTTACACAGTTCACAGCACTCACCATAGCACACACCCTTCCCCGTGTCCATAACCCAGCCTCCCCATCCCTCCTCTTTCCCAGCTCCTCCCGAGGAACTCTCAATTTGTTTCCTGAGATTAAGAGTCTCTTATGGCTTGTCTCCCTCCCTGGTCCCATCTTGTTTCATTTTTTCCCTCCCTAACCCCCACGACCTTTGCACTGTGTCTCAAATTTCTCATATCAGAGAGATCATCTGATAATTTTCTTTCTTTGATTGACTTATCTTACTTAGCATAATACCCTCTAGTTCCATCCAAGTCATTGCAAATAGCAAGATTTCATTCTTTTTGCTGACTGCATAGTATTCCATTACACACACACATATACGTATATCACATTTTCTTTATCCATTCATCTATTGATGGGCATCTAGGTTCTTTCCATAGTTTAGCTATTGTGCACATTGCTGCTATAAACATTGGGTGCGGGGCGCCTGGGTGGCTCAGTTGGTTAAGCGACTGCTTTCGGCTCAGGTCATGATCCGGGAGACCTGGGATTGAGCCCCACATCGGGCTCCCTGCTCGGCGGGAAGCCTGCTTCTCCCTCTCTCACTCCCGCTGCTTGTGTTCCCTCTCTGGCTGTGTTTCTCTCTGTCAAATAAATAAAATTTAAAAAAACAAAAAACAAAAAACACTGGGTGCATGAGCCCCTTCGGATCACTACATTTGTGTCTTTAGGGTAAATATCCAGTAGTGCGATTGCTGGGTAGCTCTATTTTTAACTTTTTGAGGAACCTGCATACTATTTTCCAGAGTGGCTGCACCAGCCTGCATTCCCACCAACAGTGTAGGAGGGTTCCCCTTTCTCTGCATCCTCACGAATACCTGTCATTTCCTAACTGGTTAATTTTAGCCATTCTGACTGTTGTGAGGTGGAACACTTTTTCATGTGTCTGCTGGCCATTTGGATGTCTACTTTCACACACCGTTTCTCAACGTTGTTTCTTCCCTTCTAATTTGTCTTGGAGCTGTCTCTCTGACAGCATTTTGGAGGCACCTCGTTTAAATGTAACAACAGTGTCTCAGTCCATTGTGTGGATGATCAGGATTTATTAGCAGGTCCCCCACTGATGGACATTTGGGGGTTCCTGGTTTCTCCCAGCACAGGACTGCTAGGAACACCCCCATATGTGTATTCTTCCTGCTACTCATGTAGCATGTGGATGTGCTGGATTAGAGGATGACCATTTTAATTTTGATCAGCATTTCTCAATTGCGTTCCAGAATATGGACCATAATAGAGATAATAATAACAGAATCAATTTTAGCATTATTTTAAAATTTTTCAATAACTGTCCCTAAGCTTCCCTCCTCCCATTCTCTCAGGCTGCAGGCATGTCTCCAGCCATCAGGTCTCAGGTGTGATTCTGAGCAATGAGCTAAACAATTTACTGTAAGACCCTTGCTTGTAAGGAGGTGGTGTACATTTTAGTGCATATTTTTAATATGGGCCAAAATCGTGGAATTGATCATTTTCTTTTTGGTTATCATGAAAAAATGGACTTTTTTTCTTTTTGTAAAATGATTTTGGCATTTCACAGACTCATGCTATGAATTTCAGGGTAATAGATTTTATTTTTTCATTGGTGTTGGCACCTAAATGAAAAATGATTCAAGTGTATTTGAAATCAGAGTCAACCAACCAACCATGCCTCAGCCCCCCATTCCTTAAGGTTCTGCTTAGATTAGCCGTGGGTCCTCCGGGCCTGGCTCCTGGACCCACCCCCTATCCTGGCTCGACCTCTCTGCCCCTGGGGTTTGTATCCAGGTTGGAATGGCTGGACAGTTCAGAAAGATGCCTTTCCGGCCATCCTCCATGGGGTGGGGCTGCTGATGTTAGGCTCTGGTCCCCTGCCAGGGCTCTTGTTGCTTTTTCTGGACTTACCAACTCCAGGGCACAGATGTGCTCCTGGATCCTGTCATGAAGGACAAGCTGGGGGAGGCAACATGAGTCTTCTTGTCCCCTTGAGGGGCCCTGACATGTAGGTGAGGTCTCTGTCTCAAGTTTGGGCACTGAATGCCCAGAAGGGGGCAAGGGAAAGCACCCTGGCTCACAGGGGCAAGCTGCTGGGTGAGCAGCTCATCCTAGCTCAGAGACTTCAAGTAATTCCCCCAAAGTCACACAGCAGGTGGAAGTTGATTTAAGCCCATTTTCAGAGCACGAATGCTGGGAAAGTCTTTACAGGTGTCCAAGATGAGCACTCACGGCACAGATGGGGCAGCTCAGGCACTTGGCCTTGGGTCACACAATGAGGCAGTGACAGAGGCTGGTCTAGGATCTGGTCCTCCAGACTCCTGGGCCATTGCTTATTCTAAGCAGAACTTTGAGGAATGGGTTGGGGACTGCTGGGAGAGAGGGCAAAGGGCTGGGGTCAGAAGAGGGAACGGCCTGGCCTCAGACTGGGAGCTGTTTGGACAGAGAGTAACGTGATGACTTACCGGAAATGCCCCTCATACCATCAGGCTGGTCGATGGGGAACAGGTGGTATCTGCTGTGGTTCTTGACTTTAGTCTTCCTGCTCACTGTCTGCTGCCTGAAGGGTCAGGACGACCGACGTTTACACACCTCACACCCCAACGTCTCTGCAGACGGGAACCCTGAGGCTCAGAGAGATCAGTGACTTGCCTAGGGTTACACAGCAAGTGAGCGGCAGGGCTGGGGTTTGAACTCAGGTCCATGAGACGCCGAGGGCCTGTCCCACACTGCGGGCTGCCTGCAAATCCTCCTTGCTCCCCTGCTAGGGCGGCTGTGCTGCCTTGGCCCCGTTACGGGAAGTCAGTCTGTCAGTCTGCTCCGTCTGTGGGTCGGGGCTCCCTGCGGGCCTGTCCCTGGGGCTGGGGGTGCGGACGGAGGGGGCTGCTGGGCCCCTGCTCTGGGTTCGCCTTTCCCACAGCAGTTGTCTATCCACTTGCCTCCATCTGGGAAGACCGAAGAGGTAGGTCCTGAGCCGCGCAATAGGAGGCTTCTTTTGGAATTCTGATGGCTTTCACAGGTCACGGGAAGCAGGAGGAGGTGTTCATGGGTGCCTTTCTCCCTGAACCCTGCATCCTTCCTGTCCGTGTCCTAGGTCCCTGAGAAGGCTCGCCTGAAACATTATTGGAATGTCCTGACTCCCCATTCCACCTGCACACTCCGTCCCCACACCTCAAGTATTCCGCCCTCCATGTTGGCCTAGAGGGAACATTCTTGAACCCCATTCTGGTCTTGTGCTGCTTCTGCTGCACGAGCCTCCGTTGCCAAGAGACAAAGTTAGGCTGCGCAGGCTGGGTGTGTCGGCCAGCTGGCTGTCCAGCACTCTGATCATCCTCTGGAGAATTTCCCTTCTGCCTGTTCTGGCTGTTGGTTTAGGTAGGACTGGCCCTGCTCCCAGTCTCTAGGGCTTGCCTGCAGCTTTTTGGATTCCCAGTGCGAATTATAAACATGAAGCAGGGCTGGTGTTTGCCTTTGGGCTCAGTGTTCCTGCAGGGAACTCGCTCACGGCCTGTCTCATTCAATGTCCGGTGCCCAGAGCCTAGAACAGGGGTCTGGAATATAGTAAGCACTCAAGAAATGGTCAGTGAATGAACAAATGAATGTCCGCCCCAAGTTTTGCCCTTTGCTGTCTGCTGTGTCCTCCTCGCCTTTCAAACTGTGGACCCTCCCACCCAATGACCTTGACCTGCACTTAACTGGGTGTGCCCGGAACCAGTCTGACCTGCCTCCCAGGAGAGTGGGGCTCTCAGTGTGGAGTTGTGTCCTGGAGCAGTTTCCTCCTCTCCCTGAGACTCAGTTTTCCCATCTGTACCCTGAGGTTTCTGGGCTAGCTCATTCTCCCTGAGTGTCTTCTGATCTCTAGCTCTGACATGCCCAAGTAGGTCATGGGCCCCGGGGTCCTTGTCGACCCTGCAGCGGGGAGGCGACTGTGTGCGTGGGGTGCTGGGCGGCATTGAGAAGCCTGGCACGTCCACTGTTCATGTCTAATTAGTCTGGTAACTGTTTACTGCCTCTTGAATTCCCTTGGCAAACAGCCCCATTACTGGGAGTAATTTGCCGGCACCGACCTGGGCTGCGAGGCACGGAGGATTTGGAGGACTCGTGCCAGCCCGCCTCAGCCTCTGCAGCCTGAGCTTCCCCTCCAAGCCCCGTGAGGGTCAAGTGCCCGCCTTCCCCAGGGCCCTGGGGTGGGGGTTCTGCCCAGGGCTTACAGTGCACACTTGAGAGCACTTGGGATGGATGGGGTCCGGTTCCAGCTCTGCTACTGATGCAGAGTTCCCTCTCAGGCTAGTTCCTTCTGCTGGGACAGCCTCAGTTTCCTCATCTGTAAAATGGGATTGCTGTCTTCCCAGTTGTCCTCCCTCTTCCTGGCATCTGCCCCATCCCTTTCCAGGTGACCATAGAGGGGGCCTCCTGTGGTCTGACCGAACCCTGCCGCTGTCTCTGGCCCGGACCATGAGGGTGGTCTCCTGACCAGACCTGAGCCAGTACGGGCCTGGCGTCCTTGGCTTCAGTCACGGAAACTGCAATGAGAAGGACAGTCTCTTTCTGGGACTGAAGAGGGGACTTCCAGCAACTGTTGGGCCCTGGGTTTTCAGCCTATGGAACCGGCCAGTGCGTCAGTGAGGGACGGAACCTAGCAGCCCCTGGCACCCTGGGTGACCTGCTGCACCTCGTTGTTCCAGCCTCCCTGGTATCAGTCAGAGCAAGCTGGATTTCTGTCATGTCAACCAGACCAGTTCTGAAGATCCAGGACCAGCAGCCGTTACTTCCGCAGGCTGTGAGGAGATGAGGTAATGCAGAATTGCCCGGGGCCCTACTCTGGACTGGGGGAAGATGGGTGAGGTATGGGGGTGTGCTTCCTGTTACCCTGCAGTCCCCAAGAACCTGGGTCCATCTTAAACCCAGAACAGAGAGCCTCCTCTGTCAGGACCTTCACCTCCTTCAATCCGGATGCTAAAACTTTATTAATAAAACCCCAGCAGAGAGTAAGGCCGAGTGAATGACCTCAGTTTCTAGGGAAGTGGGCTTTATTAATAATGAGGAATGGAAGGAAAATGCCTTAATTTTAGTCTGGGCGCACCCCTCAGGTCTGTGACTGGCATTTTGAGGACAGTGGTTGAGGGCCAAGTTTCTTCATAGGAAGTGCCAGTGTGGTCTCTGCACGTGATCACTTGGTCCCCCGCTCATTCCTCTGTTCACAAATGGACATTGAGCCTCCACCAGGCAGTCCCAGTAGCACCCTGGGCAGAGCTGGTCATAGCTTCCTCCTCTCCCAGAGCTCTGACACTGGCAGGAAGGGAACTCCCCCAGAGGGAATAGAGTGCTGGGTTCCAGGAACAGTGTGAGGTTTTATTGAGGTTGGAATGGACTGGATCTGGCCTGTAGGGGGCTGGGCTGGAACTGGGGAGAGAGAGTGAATCAGGCATGTTTCAGGAGAGAATTCCTCTGCTCCTGGGGGGCCCTGAGTGATGGGGGCAGGCAGGTGCCTCATCCTATGCACAGTGAGCACACCTAACCTTCTCCCCTCAACCCCTGCCAGCACCACATAGCTCTCCAGACGTCCAGAGAAGAGACATGGCAGAAGAGGCACGTCCTCAGCCCTCAGGCTTCGCACAGCAAGGGGACTTTGAGGCAAATTCCTGGGTGACTCCGAAGGGGATGTTCTCTGCAACAGGTGCTTGACAAGAGCTTGTTTCTGGGCAGCGACCTGCCTGAGGGGGAAGCTCAGACCAGGCGGCTCTGTCCATGCAGGCTCCCGTGGAATTTTCCTTCCCTGGCTGGTGAGAGCATTGCCATGGGGTCCCTGTGAGGCTGGGACCACAGCTGCTGACGTTTGGGGTTTGGCATTGGCGGTGTTCCCACTGCCATAGCTCTCTGGGCCTGGCCCCCGGGGGTCCCACTGCTCCCAGACCTGGGATAGAAGCCGGGTCTGGGGAGGTGGAGCCTCAGCCAGCCCAGCAAAGCCCAGAAGACACCTTTGATTCATGAACCGCTGGACTTGGGTGGATTAGCAACTGGGTTTTCAATTGATTTCCAGGGGGAGGAGGCTGGAGCTATGAGCTCCTAGAAGGAGCTTACAAGTTGTCAGGGATCTGCACCCCACAGTGGGCAGGAAGTGACTGACCTGGCTCAGGATCCATTGCGGGAAGATAATGAGGCAAGGAAAACCCATCTGTGTGGGGCTGGTCCCAGCGCCTCTGAGATGAAACTGCTGCTTTTGGAGCGCAGGCGCAGCTCTGCAGCTGCTAGGGGCGAGGTGGAGGGAAGGAGTGGCTCTCCTCCCTCCCTTCTGGACTCTGAGGAGGCTCTGCTTTACAAAAGAGGAGGTCTGCAGAGTCCTGGCAATGTCACAATTAGGGCTGATCTCTGGGGACCTGGGGCTGCCTCACCTGTCCTCCCCACAGGCCCCAGCCAGCCCCAGGACCGTAACCCCTTCCCCCAGGGGGGCCCTTGGTCCCCTGCAGGCTCTGAACAAGGGAGGGAGGAGGGAACCACCTTCTCTGTGGGTTTGGGAAAGGGAGCCCTGGGTCTGAATTCCATGGGCTTCTTCCACCTGCTGGCTGTGGGACCTCGGGTCAGCTCCATGCACACCCTGGGCCTCAGTTTCCTCGCCTGTGACATAGGAGGCTGTGGGGTGAGATCAGATTCCGTGTGGGGGTGGGTTATGTGGAATAGTACCAAGGTGACTGATCCCAGGAAGAGAGCTGAGTCCAATGGCCATCAACTGTGTGATCCTGGATGTGTGACTTAGCCCCTCTGAGCCTCAGTTTTCCCCTCTGTGAAGTGGGAATAGAGTGGTGGTCAATGCTTCATACTGTGTGGGGCATGTGGTCAGTTGTTACGGTGCTTACTGATCCACTTCTCCTGGATGGCCTGTAGGGCTGGAGCAGAGGGTGGGAGGAGGAGCTCTGTGTTGGTGAAGCTGGGGGTTGAAGCATCTCCCCTCACCCCTACATGCTGGTGCCTAGAGAAGTCATGACACCGAATCAGAATCCCGGGCTGGCCTTCTCACTGGCTCTGAGGACATGTCCCCTCTCTGCTCCTCAGTTTCTTCCATTGTAAGCTGGGGAGCAGGATAAAGGCGGCAGATGTTCCGAACAACCAATCTATGTCAAGCATCCTATAAGTAGTTTACATGCAGAAGTCGCTTAGCCCTCATGGCAATGTGAGGGTGGTATTATCTTCCCATTTTACAGGTGAGGAAACTGAGGCTCAGATTGGCAAAGCAGCTTGGCCCACGTCACACACAAGCAGGGGTATGAACCCAGGGCCCCGTGCTGCCCCCATGGGGTTACAAAATAAGACAGTGATGTGGAGGGCCTGGTTCACCAGATGGAGGGCTGAGCTCAGAGCGGGGAGTGACGGTGGGGACCTGGGTAGTCCAGGGCGCTCCTCAGGGGTGGTGCACTTTAGCTTGGGGCTAAAAAGACTGGTTGGATTTGGGAAAGAGGTTGAAGGAACAGTGTTGGGGACGTGGAGCTCTGGACCCCTGAGCAGAGGACAGGATGGCCAGACCATGAATCCAGGCAGGGACTGGATTCACACTGGGGACATGGGGGGAGACTTTCAGAATCGCTTATGGGGCTAGAACATGCTCAGGCTTGGCCACAGGCTCTGCTATTGCTGGGTGCCACTCATTATCATGTTAGTTGGCTTTCTTTTATTAGGAAGTTGCCTATTTTCCAGTATTTCAATATTATTGTTTTGTCAACTTAATGTCTTAGAACCCGTAATTGGGGGAAGAGTTGAGACTTTTCTCCTCTGCCATTACTCAGTTTTATGGACTTGTCCTTCCTTATTACTTAGCAAATTCATATTTTATCATGAATTTTCATTGATTTCTAGATAGAAATAATCCTTAATGCCTTTTTTTTAAAAATCAAGAATCTAGTTTCATGTATTTTAGCATCGGGTGAGATCCTTTGGACCCTTGTTATTGTTAAGACAACATTAGTATCTCACTGGAGATGTCTGGGTTCTCTGTTGTGGGGTCCCACGAGACTCACGAGGTGACTCGTGAGAAGTATGGATGAGGAAACAGAGAGGAGTAAGGAGCCCAGAGCCTGTTGGGTGATCTGCACATCGGAACAGAACATGCCGGTCAGGCCCAGGTCTGGGTGAGTCAGAGCTGAGGGAGTCGGCCTCCCGGATGCTGACCCTCCCACCCCTGTGACTGGGGAGGCATCGAGTGGCCCATCCCACAGGGACCGGCATCCATGGGTGGAGGAGGGGGGTCTGGGGTCTGGGGAGTGCTGGCCTCCCCCCTCCTCACAGTCATCTGCACCTTCTTGGTGACAAGGTCCTAGTGGTGACATCAGTCAGGAAGCCTGGGCTGGGCTCCAGCCACAGCATCCTAGCACGAGACGAGGTCCCTCTCCTGGCGCTGACATGCCCAGGGCGGGTCCCTGGGGCTCACCAGTGCTGCTCTGGGCTGACATGGGATTCAGTGACCATCTCAGCCCGCTGGGCACTTGGCTCTTAAAGTCCCCTCCAAGTGACAGACTCCACCCCTCCCATCTCCTCGGCCAGAGCAAGTCGCAGGTCCTGGCTACCTCCAAAGACTGGGGGGAGGGGCCCCACATGAGTCAGGATTGAGGGCAGGGCCTTGCATCTCTGCCCAGGGTGACTGTCCAGGGCTGAGCATGACGGGGCAGGAAGCAAATGACCTTCAGTCAGCTCAGTTCGGCATGTGCTTTGTGCCCCTCCTGTGCCTGAGTCTGGGGGCCCAGAGATGACCTTGACACAGCCCCCGGGGGCGGGTCAGACACCAGAAGAATCACCAATCCAGCATGCGGTGGGCAAACCTTTGTCCCTGTCCTCCCACCCAGGCCAATGATGATGGGGGTCCACACCCCCTAACTTGGCACCTGGCCCTCCATGAGCCAGCCCCCAGCACCCCACCCTGTCCCTCCAGGCCAGACCGAGCTGCTTCCAGGTTCTGAGTCCACCATCCACTCGCTCTCGCCTCTGAGCCTTTGTGACTACTGTTCCCTCTCCCTGCGCACAGCAGGATGGGGGTCAGACGCTCTCAGTCTGAAACCTGGCCCTGCTGTTTACTGGGTGATGATCAGGTGCCTCAGTTTCCTCATCTGTGAGATGGGGTAGTGGTTGTATCCTCCTCGCACTCGCGGGGTAACTGTGAGGCTTTAATGAGTTAGTACAAAGAAGCGCTTAGAACAGGGCCCAGCACAGTTAATGGATGATCAGCTGCGTGCTCAGCCGTCCCTCCCCTGCTCTGGGGACATCTTCCTCCCCCCCACCCCCCCCAGAAAGCATCCGGCATCCCTGCATCCTCGCACAGCTCAGGATCTGGCCACCTGAGCCTGATCCCTCCAAAGACCACCTGAGCCTGACATGCCCTTCCTGGGACATTTGCCTCCCGCAGCGTCATAAGGAGCCAGCATAGGACAAAAGCAAAATGCCTGAGGGGAGCAGGTGCCCAGCCCCGAGCCCTGCACAACCCTTGGGGGGTGGTGGGCAGAAGGCCAAGGCTCTCTGGCTCCCGGAGCTCCCCGTCCCTGCTGGTTGAGGTCTGCCGTTCATTACCCTTGTTTGTGCCCCATGTTCGGGACAGTTTTCTCTCCTGGTTGGCTAGCAGGAGCTTCTCATGTGCTGTTTGGGGTGATATCAGAGCATTTCGATATGCTCTGATCATGGGTAGAGGCCAAGGAGGCTGCTGAGGGTGCAGGACAGTCCCCGCAACAAAGAAGTATCCAGCTTCAAATGTCAACAGTGTTGCTGTTGAGAAGCCCCACAGGACTTAGGACAAATGAATCCCAGAGAGGGGCAGTGGCCTGCCCAAAGTCACACAGCACATGGGTCCAGGTAGGTTCAGCAGGACAGGCTGGACCCATGATCTGGCTGATCTGGCGGGGCGACGAGGCCCCCATGCTGCAGGCTTCCTCTGTGCGGAGCAGCCTCTTTTGTTTCAAGCCTGGCTTTTTTTTTTTTTTTTAAGATTTTATCTATTTATTTGACAGAGAGAAACATAGCTAGAGAGGGAACACAAGCAGGGGGAGTGAGAGAGGGAGAAGCAGGCTTCCTGCTGAGCAGGGAGCCTGATGCGGGCCTTGATCCCGGGACTCCAAGATCATGACCTGAGCCGAAGGCAGTCGCTTAACCAACTGAGCCACCCAGGTGCCCCTCAAGCCTGGCTTTTATGTCTCTCTAAATAATTCCAATTTCAGGAACATTTTTGTCAGGATTTTTATTCTCCCTGTCTTTCACTGTGCTTTCTCTCTGGGTAATCTGAGGCTCGCAGGCAGCTCAGTACGGCGTGCACATTCCAATGAAATGCAATACAAAATAATTGAGCATATTTCTGTCATGTCTGAGCGATGGATTAATCTCCCTGACACAGCCCCAGGTTTTCTTCCCTCCCACTGCTTTTTGTCTGTTACCTTCCCCTTTGGAGGATCTTTGAAATTCCGGTGGCTTCAATGGCACCTGCCCATTGAAGATACACAAAAGGTCTGACTTTGTAGCCTGTGTCCCGTGATTGATGCCAGATGTTCCTGGGGAGTGGGGTGCCACCATCCCGCATCTGTGTGGGGCCAGGAGGGGCGGGACTGTGGGAGTGGGTCGCACACCCTCCTGAGCAAACAGTCTTATGGGTGCTCCCTGCAGTCAGGGTCAGCAGGGATGCTGCATGTGGGACCAAACTGTGGGTTCAGCTTGGGAGGAAAGCAAGAGGCACAGGTTGGAGCTCATGGCAAGGCCTCGAAGGAGGCAGGGAGGTTCGGACCCTCCCTGCGAGGTGGAGGACGGGCAAGGTGAGAGCATCTCTGTTTCCATCCCGAGAGCACTGCAGAGCCCCTGACTCCTTGAAGTGAGGGAGGCATGAAGAGATTTCTGCAGTGAACTGCTCTCTGGGGCATAGGCAGGAAAGGGAACGGGAGCAGCAGCGGGGTGGCGGAGGGGGCCCAGGAGAGGTTCAGGTGGGAGCCGATGGGGTGGGAAGAAGCCTTGGGACTGGGGGGCGGGGAAGCAATTCTGTTGCCTCCGTGGACATTTATTTTATTTATTTCTGTGTGTTCTAGAATAATGGCTCAGTGAAAGGACACACAGTCCCTCTGGAGGCTGGTCAGAGGGGAGCGCTGGTAGGAGTGGTGTAGGGTGGTAGGAGGTGGGGAGACGGGGGAGGAGCTGAGCAGGTTGTAGAAGGCTGTTGGGAGGTGGGTGGCACACAGGTGAGCAGGGGGATAGGAGGAGAGCAGGGGGATGAGAGGTGGGTAGGCTGCTCGGAGGTGGGCGGAGTGATAGTGAACAGGAGATGGCTGGGGGAAGTGAGCAGCGACCCGCTGATGGGAAGACAGCAGGCTATAGGTGGTGTGAGGTCTGGCGGGAGATGGGCTGGCTGTCCAGGGAGTCCTGGACCTCACGGCTGCCCAAGGAAAAGGCCCACAGAGGGGGCTGGGCTGGCCTTGCCCATGAGACACAAGCCTTTCCAGGTGGCCCAGAGTGCAGGGGAGTG
>PITA01017853.1:21542-42225 GCA_004023965.1 Spilogale gracilis
TTCTCAGCTCTCCATGTTTCAGGATTTGCCCAGGAAAGGATAGAGCTCGCTCTTACCGTCTGAGCTCTTGGAATGGGCGGTGGAGGCAGCGGGGGGGGGGGGGGCACGGGGGGGGGCATGGGCGGGGTCTCTGAGCATCCCTGGGCAAGCAGGGGGATGGTCCTGGCTTCATGGCTGCCTCATCGCTGTGGTGCCCTGGCTCCTGGCCTGGTGATGTATGCGCAGAAGTCTCCTGGGGCCTCTTGAGATGGCACAGCAGAAAAATTTTAGAATTTAGCGTCACAGGTCCAACTGTGGAATGCTGGCTTGGTCTCTCACTGTGTGACCTCGGGTAAGTTCTTCCCTTCCTGGAGACCCTGTCCTTGCATCTGGGAAATGGGACCAGCACCCTACTTTCCAGAGCCGCCTGCTCCAACACTCGGCTTTTGGTGGGTCCTTGGTGACCGCTGTGTCCTCACTCCTGAAACACCATGGGAGGCCCCTCGACATCGGAACCGTCAGCTGGTCCTTCCCTAAAGGAGACTGTGAGAGTTGTTCCTTCTGAACACAGTCCTTTGGGCCTCGAAGGCTGCTTTTGTTTCCAGAGGGCCCTGAGAAAGGCCACCGTCCCTGGGGTCTCACCCGAAGGCCTCTGTGAGCCAGTGCCCCCTGGGGACTGGGGGAAGGTGTCCAGGGGCCAGGTGTGGGCCCCTGAGGTGGGAAGCAGGGGGGTGAAGGTAGGAGAAAGGGGAAGGGGGAGGGGGCACTGGTATAATAATAATAACTAATGTAGTTCCACTTTCAGATGGGCAGACTGAGCCCAATGGGATCAGGTTCTCTATCCAAGTCACATGGCTGGGGTTTGGGCCCAGAGGTTCCTGCTCAGCAGTCCAGCTCTCAACCATGAACCTGAAGGAGGAGTGTGGGCCAGGGGCCCCAGGGGAGACTTTAGCCAGCCTGGCATGTCCAGAGTCCTGCCTCCTTCAGGCCCTGTGTGAGAGGACAGGCCTGCCGCCTCTGAGTAATTGATGAGCACGGAGCATCCAGGTCTCTCTGAGGGGAACGAGCTGTTCAAAGGCAAAATTTAAATGGGGCCCATTAAAGCTGACCTGGGTGCAGCTCATAAAAACCTACATTTTGGGCCCATCAATCACCCATTTAACGCACCTGGAGAGGCCGCAGTGGTGGGAAGGCCTGGATGGGGCTCAGGCCCCACTGGACACAATCATGGACTGGGATAAGGCTGATGCTGTGTTTGCCAGGGAAGGGGGGTTGCTGTCCAGATATGAAGCCCCCAGGCCTGAGGGCGGCGGTGGGGAGGCCTGGTAAAGGCATGTGTGAGAAAGCAGGAATTCATGTCATGAGTCAGGCTGGGGCTTGCGCCCTGGATCTGACCTCTTATAGCTGTGTGACTTTCCACATTACTTTACTCGCTGAGCCTCAGTGTCCTCATCTGTAAAATGGGGCCAGTAGCATAACTTATAGCAGACCAAGAGAATAAATGAGAAAACAAGTCTGCGGAGGGGCTCAGGAGAGTCAGTCCTTGTTATGTTGACTTGAGTGCTGGAATCAGGGAAGGCAGGGTGAGCAGCGGGGAGGAGGCGTGAGGGAGGCTGCAGAGGGGGGCTGGTTGGCTGGGCACATGCTCGCAGGTCAGGATGGAGTCCTCTGAGGCAAGGTGTCTCATGCAGTCGTCGAAGCTCTGAAGGAGATAACCAGTGTTGGCTGCCTTTCCAGCTGAGGAAACAGGCCCGGCCAGATGGAGCCCAAGTCCCAGGGCCAGTAACTGGCCACAGCCGGGATAGGGACCTCCGTTTGCCGTCTCCAAAGTCCCCATCCTGTGGAAGCGCCTCCCGGGTCTATGTGGAAGGTCCCAGGGACGGCGTGGGGACCTCCCGTGGCCCACCCCCTCCGCCCTCCTGGGAGCGCTCATGCTGACACGTCATTAACCAGCATGATTAGTCCTAAGGAGAACTGATCAGGAAAGAGTCGGTCACCGAGCTGGGACTTCTCCTTGTGGCGTTCTCATGGCCCAGCAGTGCCTGCAGCGGAAGGGGACCAGGACGCGCAGCCTGTCAGAGGCCGGCTCTGGTGACCCGAAGATGTGGCCCAGCTGCCTCCCTGACCCCTCCCCAAACCTGCTGTGTCCTCAGCTCGGCCTGGGCCCTCAGGCTTCACTCTCCCTCCTTCCCCGCCTCCCCCCCCCCCGCTTCCCTTGTTCCCTCTTGGTCAGGTGCCCCCCCCCACTCCCCGGACAATCTGGCCATCCCTTCCGGTCTCCTCCCCTCCTATGGTCATCTGGGGCCTTTGTGGCAGAGAGACCTGGGGCCCTTGCTGGCCTAGCCACTCACCAGTGTAGGAAGCCTAGAAGGAAAGAGGGAAGAATGAGTCCAGATACTCAGCTCTGCATGGAATGCAATTGTATCCAGTGGCTAACAGACTTCTCATGGTAGAATGTGTTTTGTTTAATACCTTGATCTCTTGTTGGCTGGGAAAATGAATTCTGTCAAATCTGTTGAACATTAGCTGTCAAAATAAAGCATTTTGGGGAAGACAGATCTCTTATTCTGATTGCAAAATTCATTTGAAATCATCCTTTAATCCAGTCTTGCTGCAAAATTTGGAGCTGAAATTTTCAAGCCTGTTCACCTTGCATGTTTGTTCCTCATTTTCCCGCGGCCTCCTCTTCTGTGGCCTCATCCTCCGCCTCTTATAAAATCATGCAGCAAAGAAGCGCAGCTGGGGTCATGATATCCATTTGGTTTCTCAGGAAAATTTTAGGGGGAAAATGACACACTACGCAGCCTGCCTCTCAGTGTTTCTCTGGGGAGAGAGGCACTCCCCATCAGAGGCTCAGTAGTCCAGGGGATGCCTGCGCCCAGGATAGGCGGGGGTGGGGGTGGGGATTCACAGACCTGGCCTCTGGGAGGATGGTGGTGCCTCACCCCTGCTGGAGCTGGGGACTGCCCCTTTTCCTCTAATCCTGCTTTCCACTCTTCCCCTCTTCCATTCCTCATCTCCCACCATTTCAGATCTGAATCCTGCACTTGGGCTCAGCACTTCACAGTCGGCAAAGAACTTCTTTTGTTCATCAATTCATCTGTCCATTCATGTTATTTCCACTGTGGTATTTGGGGTTCACCTTGGGTCGTGATCTGTATGAAGCTCTGGGGTTACAGAGTCCTAAAAACACAACCTCTAGGACCCCAGGGTTTGATGGCAGAGATGGGACATAGTTGAATGGCCATGACCCTTAGGAGAGATGTGTGCCGGGCACATAACAGATGACTTCCTTGATTGGACTGTGTTGGGCAGCTTGTAGCAGAAAATCCAACAATGGCTCAAACAATGATCATGAGCAAAAAGATGTCTGGAGGGAGGCAGTTCGAGGGTTGGTCAGATGCCTAGTGATGTCAACAAATCAGGATCTTTTCCTCTTTTCTGTTTATTATCCTCCACTATGTTGGCCTTTTTCCTTAGCTTCTTGCCTCATGGTAGCAAGGAGGCCACCACAGCTCCAAACATTGTCTCACAGGCCAGCATTTAGGTCTAGAGGAGAGGAATAGAGTGAGGCAGGAAAATATTTCCCAGGAACTCTTCTTCCACCAGATCTTCCCTCACATCTCAGTGACTGGGTCTGGGTCACACACCCACTCCTAAAGCCAATGTCTGGAGAAGCGGGGAGGGTACCAAGCTTGACTTCACCCCTGGCTGGGGAGGCCCACCAAGTATGTTGCTACAGAATAAACCCAGAGTTCTGTGAATGAAAGAAGGAGGGGTGGTCTGCAGGATGGGCAGCCGCCTGTGTCCACCACCTTCTCATCAGCGCTGTGACAGAGTGTCCCGGGCAGGGTGGGGTTGGGGCTGGTGGCCAAGCCCAGCCCTGGGGGCCGGAAGTCCTGCACTGAGCCTCTGTCCTCCATGTGATCTGGCCACGGCACGGCCTCCTCCCCTGTAGAGTGGGGACCAAGACAGCACCTGCTGAGGAGGGGTCGTGCAGGTGACAAGGTCGTGCACGGAGGCCCCTGGTGTGAGGGGGTGTTAACAGCTACTGCCGCGATGAGCCCCATCTGTGTCTCCTCTGTGACAGTCCTGGGGGTGACAAGAGCAGATTGCTTCCTCCCTGTGCTGGGCGCCCTTCCCTCGTGCTCATTCACTGACTCCTCCCAGCCCCCCTGTGATGAGGGAGCTGTTTCTGTCCCCGTTTTGCAACTGAGCGGGGACCCCAGGTCAAGTGAGGGCAAATGGATGCCGGCCATGGTGCTCTGACCCACTGCGGGGCCTGGTGGGAGCCGGCAGAGGCAGGCACGCAGGGGACCCTCTTGGCCCTGCTGACCGTCCCCGGGGGTCCCAGGCTGGGGGCTGGGGCTGATCTACCTTTTCACCACAATCTCTGTCCCTCCAGAGCTCCAGGGCCTCAGAACCTGCCAGGTGTGAGATGCGCCCACCATCCTGGCTGCCCCGCCCCTCCAGGATGATGAATGGACCATTTTGGTGTCATCAGGGATGGGGGGCACACAATCTTCAGGCTGGTGTCACCACGTCTCGGTCGTGAGTGCACAACTCGTGTTCTTGGGGAAACAATATGCACTTATGCAGAACATAAGCCTATGTTAATGATGGGTAATTATACTCCATATTTATAGATTCATCAAAATATGTAAAACCATGTCTGACAATCATACACCTACTGGTACATCACGATTTCGTGACCACACAGGAGGCCCCTGGCCAGAGCCGCAATGTAAACGGGGGGCACTCGGTGTGGGACGAAATGCGCAGCCCCGCCCTGCTGCCAGCTCCCCGCACAGACACAGGCTCATGGCCGCCCTTTCAGCCTTCCTGGTCCTCCCACCTTCCCAGAGAGATGGCCTAGTCTGTGGGAGACATCCAAGCAGAGTGAGCCACACTCACCAGGACCCTGGGGTGGGGGTGCTCAGCAAGGAGGCTGGAGGAGGTTGGGAGAGTGGGCCTTGCAGATAGGGTCAGGAGCTAGGTCCAGAAAGGTGAGCTACATTAGGGTGGGGTGAGGAGGGGCGAGGAGGGTGAGGGGTAGCTTCTCTGTCTTCCCGTCCCCTCCCCCAGTGGAGCGGAGGGAATGAACCCCAACTCCCTGGCTCTGGTCAGAGGCTGAGAACTGGGTGCTGGGAACAAGGAGGAGGGAGGCAGCAATGGGGGTGGGGGTGCCCAGGCCCGGGACCCTTAGGGGGACTTCTGTCACCAGCAGGGTCTCCCTGGGAGGGCTCATTCCCTGAGACCCACCTCCTCCTGCTTTCCTCAGTGAATGGGGGAGCCGTGAACCCCCCGGGAGGAACCACCAAGCTCAGAGGCCACTGCTGCTGGCTGGCCGTGCTGACTTGTAAAATAGCCATTTCAATGGATCCAGGGTGACATTTTTGCCCCCAGCAGGGAGCAGGCTGCTTTTCCTCCATCATAACCCCACTCACGGGGCAAGCTGCCTCGCCACCCCGGCCCTTCTCTTCCTTCCTCTCCCTCCCTGGAGGACAGAATCTGCTCAGAAGTAAGAGATTTTCCACGAAGGCTTCTCCCTGATGTTGACCTGACATTTGCCTTCATCGGCACCATCCAGGGAGCCCTCAGCAGATGGAACCCCCAGTTCCACCCCCTGAGAACCCCCTATCAGGGACGACCCCTGGTCCCTGTTGCTTGCTGGAAAAATTCTGACTCTTCATCCCGGCATCAGGGCCCCTGAAATTGGTCTCATCTTGTTCGACACCCCCACCCCCGCCCCCCTTCCCTGTGGGACTTCCTGGCAGGAGGACCAGTCCAACATGACTGGATGAAATAACAAGTTTTACTGTGGAGCTGTCCTTTGTCTGTCTCTGGACCTGAGGCTGGCACTGCTCCCCCACTTCACAGCTAGTGAAATAGAGGTGCAGGGGTCACGGGGGCACGAGCTCAGCTCCCCTCTCTGTCCGCAGCCACAGCTACTGCTGTTTCTGTCTCGTAAGTGTCATTCCTCCTTTCATTTCTCTATTCAACAAGTATTTATTGGACGCCTACTGTATGCTCAGCTCTGTTCCAGGGGCTCAGGACAGAATGGGTAATAAAACAGACATAGCCTGTTGAAGAAAGTGGTCACATACAGTTGGGGAGTTGAACCACTTATTTCTCAGATAGCAAAAGCAAGGTCAAGAAAAGTGCCAGCTCCCCATGTCCAAGTCCCATAGGATGACGCTAAAACGCAAGGGGCCAGACGACAATGGGACACGGGCTGATCTGGTGATGGGGAGCCAACCGCATGCATACCATTTTGTCACCTGCATATACCCTAAGGAAGACGTGCCTGTGTTGTGAGAGGACCTCAGGACATTCAGCCAAGACCTATCAGCTCTGACTGTCTTGCCTTTGTGCCCTGGGTGGGGGGGTGCAAGGTGGCCCGGACCTCAGGACACAGCCATTGTGTTACGTAGCCCTGTCCTCACAGGGCACAGGCATCAGGTTGTTTCAAAGCTTCCAGATAATTCTAATCGGCAGCCTGTGGTGAGGGCCCTGATCTAGATTCCCCCTCACTCGCTGTGTGACTTGGCAAGGGGCTTACCCTCCATGACCCTCATCAGTTTTCCCCTCTGTGAAATGGGCACAGTAATACACATTGGGTTACCGTGAGGATTTGATAAGGGTGCCTTAGCGGGAGGCCGATGCCTGGGCTCATGTGACACGGGAAGGCAGCACTTGAGGTGGGGGGACAGCCTGGGCAAACTCAGGGGCTCTGGTGTCTCTGATCTTCATCTGTAACACAGGGACTGTGACAGTCCGGTGTGTAGGATGCTGGGGGGTCCCTGTGCCTTAACGTGTGTTAAATGTCTGGTGCAGGGGGAATGGGCAGCATGTTTCTGCTGTTGTTACCACAACCTCAGCAGTACTCAGCTAGCAGGGAAATGTCCCCGTGCTGTCCCCAGGCACGAAGCCCCAGTCACAAAGCTCCCATCATAAAAGCTGACCTTCAATAGAGCAAGAACTGGGACTTGGGAGCAGACTGCCTGGGTTCAAGGCTCAGCTCCATCACTTCTGAGCTGTGTGACCTTGGATGAGTTTCTAAATCTCTCTGAGCTTCTGTATCTTCATCTGTAAAATGGGGGGATAGTGATAGTGCCTCTGTTGTAGGGCTCTTGAAGCAATTAAGCAGATTAATGCATGCAAAGCTTTGAGCACAGTGCCTGACACTTGGAGTTAGCTCTCATCATTCCGGGCCCCCGAGGGAGTGCGGGTGCTGAGCGGTCCCTGAAGATCTCCCTTCCTGTGACCGCCGCGCTGACAGCTGAGAAACCCAGGCCGGAGACACGAGATTAAACATTTGGGAATAAGATGGTATGTGGCCGTGCTAAATTGTGCAGGGCGGACAATCTGAGAACGAGAGGATTAATAAAGGGCTCTTTGGGCGGGATGGAGGCTCAGTGGGCAGGAGCCCCAGGGGAGGGAGGGGTGCCCGCAGCCCAGGGCAGGGCTGGTGTTCTCCTCAGTGACGCTCATCTTCCCCCTAACACAGTCCTGCACGCTCCCTGGGAGGCGTTCGGAAAGTGCCGAATGGTGAATATGACGACACTGAAGTCCCCTGAGGCCCCGCCTCCCAGAGACAGTGGCAGATCATCACTGATGTCTTTTTCCATTCTTTGTTTCTCCCTGTATGCTGGTTTCACGTTGCTATCAGGACGAGCTAGGGTACGATGCAAGAGCAGAGAACCCTCCAGAAGAGGGAAGCTCACTTCTCGCTCCTATTACAGAGCAGCGGGGAGGGCTCTGCTCACCGCAGACACCTGGGGACCAGGCTGATGGGGTGCCATGTCCTAGGGGGTCAGCATCTCTCCATGCTTCTCAGTCCCGGGACAGGGAAGAATGGGCGGGAGAACCGAGCTCTGACCCTTAGATGCTCCGTCCCTGGAGGTTCACTCCCCACCTCTAGTCACGTGGCTTGGCCAAAGCGGGTCTCACGGGCACCCCGACATGCAGGTGATGGGGATGTGCGGTTCTCCCGTAGGGGCGCCCAGAATGACGGCTGGGTCTCAGGGAGCGCTGGCTACGTCCTCCCCACGCTGCACCCACAGATTTGTATGCTTCTCACCTGACACTCCGGTCTGACCAGTTCTCTGTCTCATACAGTCCATTTGATTAATGTTCCCTAATTTATTTAACTAATCTCCTATTTATGTAATTTGAATGATTTCATTTTTCGCTATTATAAGCAACACTGCAATAAATATTTTCATTCTTTGATCTTCCTCTAATTTTCTATTTTGTTAGAAAAGCCTCCTATAAGGAAGGAGATATTGAGTTAAACAGCATGAAGTTTCTTTTTTTTTTTTTTTTTTTTAAAGATTTTATTTATTTGACAGAGAGAAACACAGCCAGAGAGGGAACACAAGCAGGGGGAGTGAGAGAGGGAGAAGCAGACTTCCTGCTGAGCAGGGAGCCCGATGTGGGACTCGATCCCGGGTCTCCGGGATCATGACCTGAGCCGAAGGCAGTCGCCCAACCAACTGAGCCACCCAGGCGCCCCAAGCATGAAGTTTCAAGAACAGAAAATAGCTTATATTTAAAAAGGGAGTAATCCTTGAGTTCTGTTTGCTTGGCCTTCACGTGACCCTAGATCTCGGACCTTCTCCAGTTCTGCAGGGTCCCCCCTGGCCCCACTACCGTCGTGCCCACTCCCTGCCTCTGTCCCCGCTCTGCTCCGTCACTCTCTCCCAGCGGCCAGGTGACCCCATGAGGCAGGGTGGAGCTGTCCCAGCCCTGCTCCATGTCTGGGCTTTCACCTCACTTGGCACCGTCCTCCAGGGACCCCGAGTTCTCCTGCCCTGAGTTCTCCTGTCCATCCCCACCCATCCCAAGCCACACTCCTTCTCCATGGCTCCTCAGGCTCCTCCTCCCACCTCTGCAGCTTCAGCACCTGCCACCTTCTCCCCATTCAAGGTGGTCCCGTCACACCGGCCTTTCCTCTGCCTGGAGCATCCTCCAGGCTGTCTGACCTGGCTCACTCTGCAGGGAAGGGTCACTCCCCTTGGGAAGCCTACTCCATGGGGTCGGGCCCCGAGGCCCTCATCACGGTGCCGCTGATGACAGTTACTGCATTCACGTCGGCCCTTTTAATGACTGGAAACCCCGCGGGGTACAGACTGTGTCTCCGCTAGTCAACCTGCAACCTGGGATCTAGCTCCGGGCTTGCTCCAGGGTGTGCGTGCTTCACCGTCTTGGGACCCTGCCTATCTGGGGCCCTGGGAGGGAGGAGGAGCCTGTGGGTGGAGGATAGGAGTGATAGGCACTGGGGCCAGGAGACCACGAGTGCTGAGGGAGGCGAACAGGGCTCCCTGCTCTGCTTGCAGCTGCCTGGACAGTCAGGATGGGGCGGGTAGGCCCAGCCCTCCGCGTGTGGTAGTATTGAGGTCATGAGCCCCCCTTGCGGGACACGTGGCACCTGAGCCACGGAGGCTGGTACATTAGGAAGCAAACAGAACTCGTCCTTTGTTAAAATAGAATTTGGTTAAATGACTGGCTCCCGTCATTTCCCTGTAATCACCCTCGGCTCTGCAACTGCCTTTCTTCCCCATTTTCCCTTCCCTTCATGGTGGTTTATCACTTTTCTTATTCTTCTCTTTGTTTAACTCAAAGGCAGGAGGGAGCAGTAGCCCCTTTGGCAGAAATTGAAGGAACTATTCCGCAAATTGCAGGAAACGATTAGAAATGAAAATGGCAGTTCCATCAATCACAGCTGGAGGAGGAGAGAGAGGTGGTTGGGGGGATGGGGCAGGGGCAGACGCCCTCCTCAGTGGTAGCGTCCGGGTGGGCCGGGAGGTAGCGCTGGACGGTGGGGGGAGCCCAGCTGGGCCCCAAGGCCTTAGCGAGCCCCCGCAGGCTCCACCCAGAACCTCTGCATGTGCGGACAGTGGTGTAGACAAGCACAGCTCATGCATGGGCAGACAGACACACACGAATCCCCGTCATGAGCACCTGTGACTCACACACAAACACCCCCCATGCATGTACAGGCCCAGAGGCACACACTCATCCCCATGCACACATGCCACCGAATCCAGCTGAATGCCTCTCAAGTCACCTGTTTTGTTTGTGCCCACTGCCATGACCCTGTGTGACCCCCAGCAGCTCCCGCGCAGATCCTTGCAAGGCGGCCTCGCTGCACTGTCATCCTTCCTCAGTCACTGATTCATTCATGGTGGGTCTTTGGAGCCCCTTTGATGCGGCAGGTGCTGTCTGTGGGAGGTGACCGTGCCTCACAGAGCTCACCGTCCTGCACAGCCTGCTGCCCCCCCATCTCGTTTCCCGTGGGGTTAACCCTGCCCCTTGCATAGGACCTAGAACATCATAGATGTTTAATTTACTTGAAGGAAGGAAGGAAGGAAGGAAGGAAGGAAGGAAGGAAGGAAGGCTGCACTGATACCAGAAATAGTCCCTGAGCTTCCCTGCTGAAGGCTTCCTGTCTGGGGGCTTGGAGCCCTTGCTGACCTCTGCAAACTTGACTCCCAGGGGAGCCAGTGCGCGGTGGAGCCATCAGGGAATAACTGTTTCCTGCCACGGAGGATGAAGCTGGGCCCTGGTGCAGACAGTGGAAAGCCCAGTGGCTTAAACTATCAGCCTGGGGGTGAACTGGGTGGGTCTCAGGCAAGGTTTGATGTAGCATCTCAGCTATACAACCAAGGACCCATTCTTTTCCCTCCCTCGGCTGTGCTTCACGGAGTTACCACCCTCGCCTTCAGTCTGGCTTCTCATGTGGTTGCAGCATCAATGTGGGCCACGTGCTTCCTCCTTCTCCTTTCCTAGAAGACATGGGCTCTCTCCGTCCTGGAGGTAGAGGTGGGGTCAAGCCTGCCACCCAAAGGGGGGGGGTCCTGGGGTGGATGGTAAAGGGACACACACGGGGAGCCAACACCCCTGCCACGTGCCTCTGTCAATAAGATACTGTTGTTGCGTTTTGTCCCCACAATGATTCTGCCACGTAATACTCCTTCTTTGGAGTGCTGGCTGTGACGGTGGATAGGACTGGAGACTGTGACACTTGAATCCAGGCTCGGAGCCACAGTCCTCACCCTCTCTGGAGCTGATGGTGGATTCTGCTCCCAGTGTGGACGAAATTCTCACTCAGTGGCCCCGCCCCCACTACCACTAACAGCCCCTGTGACGGGCACAGACGCTGCCTCTCTGGTTCCTCGCCCGACAGGACAAGACATGTCCTCCAGCTCCCTGTGGTCCCATGCTCTGGGCTGCTGCACGTACTGCAGACTCAGGGGCCTTCCGAGCTGGGTGGATGGCCAAGGCTGTGCACACGGGGAAACTGAGGTCTGCCTTCTCTCCGCAGAGCTGGGCTCCAGATCCTTGTCCTCAGACCTGGTTTTTCTGCAGCATCACACAAAGTGTCCCTCCTGTGAGCTCCCCGAGTTAGAGCAGGAGACCCACGACCCCATCCCTGTCTCTCTAGTCTTCCTCCTGGCTCCCCTCACATTCAGATGTGGAAGCCATCCAGCCTTTCTAGCCTCGTTCCCGACCCTCACTCCTCCCTCTCTGCCCCTCAGCCTCGAGTCACACCGAACTCTGGAAAGTTAATAGTCCTAATGCGTGGCGTTTACTGAGAATGTAGAATGTTCCAGGTGCTGAGCGGAGTAGTTTACATACATTGTCTCATCTCTGCAATGTATTTGTGATGTTTTCTACAAGCCACATGCTGTGCCAGATGCTTGGGAGATAATCAGGAACAGAAACTCACTTTTTGGCCTCCTGGAAATTCTGGTTTCACTGGAGAAAACAGACATCAGCCAAAGAACAAAGACATAAAATTACAAAAGATTCCAGCTCCCTGTTCCAGGCCTTTGGAGAAAATTCTAAACTGAGCTGTAATGTGGTCTATAATCCCATTAAAAATATCATTAATTTATTCTTCCTTCATTCGTTGGGCACTCAGAGTTCCTTCCCTTGGCCAAGGGCTGCTGCCAGAAAACAAAGGAGGGTTTATTGAGCACCTGTCGCCGGCCAGACACTGTTGTCTCGTTTTGTCCCCTCAACAATTCTGCGACATAGACATTACTTTCCTGACTTTGCAGGCAAGGAAGCTGGGGCTCACGGCGCGGGGTCACGCAGCACCTGCTCTGGGTCTCTAGACCACCCAGTGAAGTTCTGACAGACCACAGCCTCTTTTCCCTATTTCTGTCTCCCCAGGAAGGGGCTCCCACTCTGCGCAGGGGCTGGTCTTATTGTCACATTGACAGTAATAGACCCGCCAGCAGCAGAAATAGCCACATTCACTCTTCCTTGCAGAGCCCACCATGAGTCTGTTGATGGGCAAAACACTTTGCCTAGGTGATGTCCTTTCATCTGCGCGACTGGGCGAGGTAGGTACCAGCCCCGTCTCACACACACGGTGGCAGCTTGGTGGGAATGGGGGATGAGCCCCAGGGCACTGGGGAGTCAGGGGCAGAACTTTAACCCAGGGCTGCTGAGTCCTTGACTGAAAGGATGTGTCATTCATTCAAAGAGAGGAGGGAAGGCTATTCTTGCCACAAGAGAAGAAAAGCCAAAGAGCAGTGGGAGGAAGGAAACGGATGCATCAAGAGAAATCGCCATGAGACACCAGAAGCCCTAGAGAGAGGGTGAGCGCCGCAGATGCCTGGGGTCCCATGGGGGCTCCAGCTCCTGCTGCTAGGCTTGCGTCTGGCCCAGGTGCCCTCAAGTTCCCAGAGACACCCTTGGAAACTGGTACTCTCCCCTCCCCATTTTTCTTTGCCTAAATGACACTAAGTGCTTTCCTGTTATTTCCAAAGCGCCCCGACTCAGATGGCAAGGAAACCTGCTTATTAAAAAAAAAAAAAGTGCTTAAAAAAAGGAACAATTCCAACAATGAGTGTCTCTTGCTTAGAGAGCCTCATCAAATAAGAGGAATGAGGTTTTTGCAAACCTATATAGAAATTAAACCCACAATCTGGACACACACTTGTTTGACAAGCGATAATTAACTGCTGACAATATAATTTCAGTTCGGATGCAGACGTGTTTTTCATTAAAAAGTAATCAAAGAGGTACTCTCATCTGGGAATCCAGCCTCCAGCGGCAGAAGCTCGGCCCTTCTGCTGGCTTTCAGGGCTGGCACTGAGTGCGCACTGTCTTTGGCTAGTGGGCGTGGGCTCTCAAAGTGACACTGGGAACAGATCTCCAGGGAAGCTTCCAGAGGGCAGCTGTCAAACTGTGTCCTTAAAGGATCCAGTGTCCTCTGGGCATCTCTGACCGCAGATGTGCCTGGAGCTGGTGGCAGGGGTGAGGTGCCAACCCTAGCTTCAGGGATGGTGGGGGCGCCCTCTTCTCTCTAGCCGCTCCTATCCAGGTCCTTCAGGGGTCATAGCCCATCCCCCATTGCACAGAAGCAGGAACAGAGAGATGTGGGCATCACTTGTTCTGTGCCACAGCTGGTGAAGGGCCAGATGGAGATCCAAACTCTGGCTAGTCTGACTTCTTAATCTGTGCCACTCACCCCACCTTCCTCTCTTTCCTCAAATCAACTCAATTCTGCACCTATGAAATGAGGGTAATATTTTCATCTGTGAAATGGGGGTAATAAAGGTACCCACCTCGTGAACTTATTGGGAGACTTAACGAAGTTTATACACAGAACAGTGTTTGGTACATAGAAATTCATTAATAGATGTTAGCTATGAGATGTATTAACTAATTCAGATAATCAGTAATGTCATCATGTCCCCTTTGCTCCCACGCTGCCTCTGTCCTGTGAGATCCACTGGCTCCGCCCCTCAATCATCTGGGTTCGCTGGGGCTTTGTCCTCCCACAAGCATTTGACAGGAAGAGCCCACAGGACCCTGCGCTCTCCGGAGCCTCATTAGCAGCTGGCGCAGAGCGAGGGTTTGCTTCCCGACTCTTCCAAGCACAGACGGATGTCTCAGCTCCCAGGGACAGTTGTCACAGAGGCTCCACCTTCCTCAGCCAAGCTCAGTGTGAGCTGTGGGGTTGTTTCCACTGGCATTTTTATCCCTAAGTCTTCCCAGATGTCCATGGAATTCACCACCTGCACTCCCCTTGTTCCTAAGAGCAAGAACAACACAAAACCACTCACTCATTGCCCCTGGAACATTCTCTAACCTTCATTATCTCTAGCCTTTGAACATGCTGTATTCTTTGCCTGGAAAGCCTTTCTTTCCACTCACTTCCCAGCTGGTGAAATCCGATCTTTGGAGACCGAAAACGTCTTGATCATATCTTAAGCCCAGGTCTTTTTGACCTGACTCTGAGCACGAAGCACGGACTTTTTATGCACTTATTAGGCTCCTACTGTGTGCTTGGCTCAATACATTTAGATGAGTCTCATGTCAGTTAATCCTAACTCTGTAAGGTGTTCTATAATATCCCCTCTCTCCCCCCCTTTTTTTTTAAGACTTTTGTTTTTTTATTTGACAGAGAGAGAGCACTAGTAGGCAAAGAGGCAGCAGGGGGAGAGGGAGAAGCAGGCCCTCTGCTAAGTAGGGAGCCCAATGTGGGACTCAGTCCCAGGACTTTGGGATCATGACCTGAATGGAAGGCAGAGGCTTAACCTACTGAGCCACCCAGGTGCCCCTAGTTTCCCCCCGTTTGCAGATGAAGGATCCAGGTCTCAGAGAGGAGAAATGACTTGCTCAAAGTTATGTATCCAGTAGCTGTCAGAGCCTGGACTATTGACACAACTCTAAGCTATGTCTTTTTTTTTTTTTTTTTCCTCTTTAGTTTAAATGAATCCATTCAGTTTCTCCCATAAAAGTCAGCAAGACCCTAAATTTACACTCATATTTGTCACTGATCTAGACTTCAGATACAAAAGCACCCATGTTCACCCACACAAGCCCAGGCGCACACAGGCGAGGGAACAAAGCCTCCTGTACGTCCACATGGCCATTCGCACTTTCCCAAGGATGTTAGGGAGCACATTTCCTCTATTCCAAGTCTGTCTGTGCTCCCAGTCCCATGTGCTGCATCCTGACCCATACATCCTGCTGCCTCCTGAACACCTGGCCCCAGATGACCCATGGGATCCTCAAGCACGGGGTGTTGGGGAGGGGAGGTAGGGCAGTGGACAGACCCCACATGGGGATTGAGTTCTGACTTCTGCTCTGGAAAACGTTCCCTCTGTGAGCTCTAGAGACATTTGATCAAATATAGCAATAGAGGAAGGGACATCCCCTAGAGGTGGAAAGGGACTGGCAGTCCCGTAGTGAGCGTGGGAATGGCGCGGCCCCTGCCATATTGTAGCGTGCCAGACATTCACTGGCTGAGAGATTAGGCTTCATGCCCTCCAGGGACAGAAAATGATGGCTGGGGTGCAATGCAGGAAGCTCTATAAAGCGGAGACCTTCAAAGCCCTGAACCTTAAAGATACAGTATACAAGAGTAACAATCCATTTCTGGGAAATAGGATGCAGAAGGGAGCGATATCAGTTTCCACCTGGGCTCTGAGAGAATTGACAATTTCTTTGGGGGATAGTGGCTACAAGCCTGTGCTGTCCTTGGTTTTTGGTTTTAACTGATACTCTAGTCACTATCTGTACACTCCCCCTCCTAAAGCAATGAACATACAATGGGTCTCAGGATGGTGGTACTTCTGGGAACCCAGGCAGAAACCAACACAGAGTGGTTCAGGAGGGGCCCACCTTTCACTCTGGCTGCTCAGAATTCCCACGGATGACGCCTCACTGAAGATGGGCTAAAAACTCAAGTTATAAACAAATAAGAAAATAATTTACCATCTGTGAGTGTTGGTAAACCATGCAAACCAGGACAATAAAAACCCAAAGAACTTCAAATAATAGAGCAATTCTGATAGAAACTATAATATAAATGTATTTAAAGTGATTAGAAAGAGATAAAAAATACAAAAGCACAGGGATACAGTAAGGCACTATTCAAAAGTGGGCGCCTGGATGGCTCAGTCAGTTAAGCGTCTGCCTTTAGTTCAGGTCACGATCTCGGGGTCCTCAGACCCAGTCCTGAATTGGGCTCCCTGCTCAGTGGGGAGCCTGCTTCTCTCTGCTCCTCCCCCGGCTCCTGTGTGCGTACTCTCTCCCTCTCAAACAAACAAACAAATAAATAAAATCTTTTAAAAATACACTATTCAAAAGAACGGACTGACTAGAAAAAATAGAAAATCTAAAAATGAAATTGATAATCCTTACAATCTGAAAAATCCTCAAGGGTGGGTTGGCTGGTGGATTAGGTAGAACTGGGGAGAGAATCAGTTACCTGGATCATGGATGAGGGGAAATTCCCCTGAATACGTCACATAAAGGAATGGAGAAGTAAAATATGGAGGAGAGAGGCAGAGACACAAAGGAGAGAATGAGAAGTTCCATCAGACCTTTATTAGGAGTTACAGAACGCAGGAAGAATTAGAAAAAGTAATACTCAAATCTACAAGGGCCGTGACTTTTATAGAACATGCAAAAGACTCCATTTATAGTTTCAAGAAATTGAACAGGTGCAATACAGAGAAATCCACAGGACTCCCTGTTTCCACTCTGGCATATTAAGAGCTTGGAAATTGTCGCCTCCATTCTTACAACTAGAGAAGCTGGACATACAGAAAATCAATGACTTTTCTTGGCTCCTTCAGAGAGCTCAGGGTGCGGAACAAACTGCTACCCCAGAGTTCAGAGACACAGGTGGCACGAGAGAGTTGGGGCTGAGACCTGTCTGCCTGGGAAAGCTGCTGAAGCCGCGAAGAGGTAGGAACACTTCCGTGATAATTCTGGCAAATTGGTAGAGGCTGAGTGTAAAGGTGAGAAAGTCCTTGGGTGCCACAGTGGAAGGAGAGAGAAGTCCTTTATTAGACAGAAAAAGCTGGAGGAGTTCGTCACTTACAGACCTGCCCTGTAAGAAGTGTTAAGATATTGGGCGCCTGGGTGGCTCAGTGAGTTAAAGCCTCTGCCTTCGGCTTAGGTCCTGATCTCAGGGTCCTGGGATCCAGCCCCACATAGGGCTCTCTGCTTGGCGGGGAGCCTGCTTCCTCCTCTCTCTGCCTGCCTCTCTGCCTACTTGTGATCTCTGGCTCTGTCAAATAAATAAATAAAAATCTTTAAAAAGAAAAAGAAGTGTTAGGATGTTTTCTTGAGGCAGAAGGAAGATGATACCGTCTAAGAGTTGCGGATACATAAAGAAGGGAAGAGCACTGGAGAAGAAATAAATGAAGCTAAATGTAAATATTTTTCTTATTCTTTTTTCTTTCTTTCTTTCTTTTTTTTTTTTTTAAAGGAGATAGAAGCTTATTGGATACACAGCAAGGGAGTGTCAGGCAGGACGGCAGAGGTGAGGCTGTCTCCCCTCTTTTTATTATTCTTTATCTAAAACTGTTTAAACCATTTAAAGTAATAGTAGTAGCTTTGTATTGGGTGATGACAGCATGTGGATAAGTGAGATGAAGGACCACGCTGTTACAGGTGACAGGAGTAGAGAGGGGATGGCTCTGGGAGTTAGTTACCCTAAGGAACCCATACTAACGTGAAATGAAATAGTGTTATTTGCAGGCAGACCTGGGTGAGTTGAATGTAGACGTAAGCAGCTCTAGGAGAGCTGCTACAATTTCTTTTAAAGAGAAGTATAACAGGTACATTCAGAGACAAGATCAAATCGAATCACATAAAATGCTCTCTTAAAACCAGAGAAGGCAGGTAGATCTTAGAAGTTCTTGTCACAAGGAAAAAAGGTTCTATAACTCTACGTGATGATGGATGTTAACTTTTATCATGGAGATCATGTTGCAAGACCTACAAATCTACTCTCTTTGCAATAATTCTATAAATCTAAAACTGTTCTGAAATGAAAATCCTATTAAAAAAGAAATCCACATCTGGACACCCCATAGTGAAAATGCAATAAATCAGAGACTAAGAGAAAGTCTAAAAATCCAATTAGAGTACTGTGACTCATGACAAAGGTAATACTGAAGTATCATGGGAAGCTAGCCTTTTAAATAAATGGGACCAGATCAATAGAATATCCATACACTAAATAGAAGAAGGACTTGACCTCTACCTTGAAACACATACAGTCAACTGAAATGGCTCGTAGATTTAAATATGAAAGATAAAACAATAAAGCCTCTAGACTCGGCTTAGAGGAGTATCTCCAGGAACGTGAGGCAGTCAAAGATGTATTAAACAGGTGACAAAAAGTACTAACTATAACAGGAAAAATGATAAAGTACTAATCGTAAATGGAAAATCATTAAAAGTTAAGTATAAGGACAGCCACAGAGTAGAGAGACATATTTACTGTACATACACCCAGTGATGACATTGGCTCATTCCATCTTGTAAGAGCTCATTGTTAAATATTCAAACACTTTGGGAACTGTTAGTGAAACTGTCAGTAGCTTAAAGTTGGCCTAACACCATGGAAATTGACAAATGCAAAAAGACCATCTTCCCCTCCCCCAGAGCGCTGGCTTCCCAGCACTGCCACTGCAGCTCTTTGACCATGGGTTCATAAGCAGAATAAATAAAAGTTCCTATAAAACCACAATAAAGAGGTAGACTACCCACAGAAAACTAGAAAATGACTTATTTTACCAAAGGGGTTATGCAAATGACCTATAAGCATATGAGAAGGTTTGCAATTATTTGCCATCAGGAAAATGTGAAACTACAACGTAATACACTTACTAGGACGGCTGAAACGAGAATGAGAATATCAAGTGTTGGTGAAGAACGGAGCCTCAGGATTCGCGTTCACCGCTGTTGGGGAATTCAGCGGTACGATGTTGGCAGAGACTTTGGTACATTTCACTCATCCTATGACCGAGGCACAGATCTACTCTAACCTACGTAGGTCTTTTTACCAGTAGAGATGCACAAGAATCTTCACAGCAATGCTGTTCACACTAGCCTCTAGTCAGAAACTAAATGTCCATTAACAGCAGCATGGCTAAATAAAATATAATAGTAAACAGCAATGAGAAAGAATGACTACACGCAAATGGACGAAAAGCTTAAATATAATGTTGAGAGAAGAAACCAGCCATAAAAGAGTACATAGTATGTTTTTCTGTTATATAAAGTTCAAAACAGGCCAGAGTATTCTCTGCCATTAGAAGTTAGGACAGTGGGTGGGGGTGTAGTGAAGGGGTTAAGAGGGGGCTTCTTGGCTTACTGTTTTGTGTTCACTCTGTGAAAATTCATCCAGCAGATGCTTATGAATCTGATATTTTTCACATCTATGTTATGCATTATATGAAGTTTGCATTAAGCGAAGCAGCCAGGGAAAGAAGGGCTTGACAACCTACCAAGAAAAGATGAAAAGTTCGACAGTAGACTTCTCTGTGGCAACAACAGAGATCAGGAAACAATGAGATAACGCTTTCTACACCAAGGGCCAGGGCTACCCAGTTCTCTAGGCACCTAAATTGTCATTTCACATTGAGGGACAAGAATGTCGAAGCGGGAAGCACTAAGACTCATCTGACCAGTTTTCTCTTGAAGCCATTTCCATATTGATAGTGATGCGACTCAATTGTATTTTTAAATTTCAATCACTTCTGATAAATAACAGATTTGAAGAAATAAAAAAAATCTGAAATACAAAACAATATTTGAGGGACAAAGGAAGGTATCTTCAGACAAAGTCTGAGTTATGTCACTCACAGGATCTTGCTGAGAGAACAGGGAAGTGACATATTTCAGGGAGGACACTGATATGGGAAGGAAGGAGTAAATCACACATACGGTGCTGAGCAGAGAAACCGGTTAATGTGCACTGATCACATGACAGCAGATCAGTGACACCGATGGTAGTATGTGACTAATTTGGAGTGTAAGGGAGTGTAAGGGAGAATGGTGCCATCACACCAAGATGGGGGTGTGTGTGAGAATTGATGCCTTCTAATATCTGACTGGGGGGGGGAGAGATATTGACTCACTTTAGACTGCGTTAAGTATGCTTATTAAAATGTAAAGATTAACCAATAAAGAAGATAAATAGAATGTATGATTCCCAAACCATTGGGGGGCGGGTAGAGGAATAAAAACTTGACTGATACTACAAAGAAGAAGACAGAATCCTGATCCTGCCACTCACATCCATGTGTGACTTTGGGCAAAGGATTTAATGATATCACCTCCCCAGGCCTCAGTTTCCCAATCTGCACAGCGGGGAGATGACGTCCCCTCGCAGTCACCGCAAGGATGCAACGAGACTGCTCGTCTGGTCCCCGGCGCAGGGTGACACATGGAGGGCCGAAGGGCCGTCCCTGCCTCTTTGCAACCGGGGACCTTGGGTAAGAAATGGAGTTTATGATCATTGCAGGGCGAACATCTTCTTTTTTCTTTTCCTCTTTGGTGATAAAGCTTTCTGCAGCGGAGCTTTCTTTTGTCCAAAGAATACGAGATTATCAAACTGGCTCAGGTTGTCCATTGAGGAAATTTCCATGGGGACAAAGAGGCAAGAATCATCTCTCCTAAGACAACCTCTGCTCTGGCCTTGCTCCTCCCATAGTTGGTCACAGCGGCAACACATTTGGAGGGTCCGCGGTGCCCCATGTCTTACCCCCGCTCTTCCATTCACGCCTGTGAGAGGGACAGGCCGCCTCCCACTCCGGAAATGAGGAGCCGGAGGTTTGGGAGAGGACATGCAGTCCGCCCACGGATGGGGCTGAGGTCAGACTCCTTGCTCCTTCAATACCCAGAGCCCCCCCGCTCACTTAATTACTGAAGA
>PITA01017854.1:0-42125 GCA_004023965.1 Spilogale gracilis
GGCTTATCAGGAAATCCTGGGACTGAAGAGCAGGAGAGCTGGGATTGTTTTGTGTTTCTGCCTCAAAACTGCTCTATAACCTCATATAACTCATTTTCTTTTACTGGAGTCTTAATTTTCTTTTCTACAAAAAATGAAGTAGGTCATCTCCAAGGTTCCAAAATACTGGCATTCTCACACTCTATATGGAGTGTAACTGGACCCCTAATTTCAGTTTTAATAATGCTTATGCACAGTACTGCAAGCTAAACACTCGTGCTAGTCTAATAAATAATTAAATCTAGTATTTGGCAGCTGGAGGCTATTGCACTCTGGTAAGTATTCTTGAAGCTTATTCTATCAGTGTATCAAAATAAAATGCCAACAACTTAGTAGATATAAGCCTATTAGCATCTGTGACTGCTGTATTATCTCAGAAAACTTTGTGAGGATAGTGCTAAGAAGTGGATCATGCTGAAAATTGCCCAATTTTTCCCCCAAAATATGCACCAAAATGATTAACCATGCATGGAAATTCACTGCTCTCAAATATTCCAAAACCTTCCTAAGATTTGCAGTTTGAGGGCTGACATCACTCCAGCTCTTTATGCAATTAATTGCATCTTCACTGAGTTAAGTATCAAGCATAATAGCAGCCTTGCCATCCACTGCCAATTTTTTATATACCTGCTTATACTCATGATCATAATAATTTCAACCTTAACATTATTATGAAAAAATTTCAGGAAAAATATATAACATGGGGTTAAATATCTAGGATGTCTATCAATAATCAAAAGGTAAAAGCAATACCAGTAATTGCTAACAGTTCTGTGAAAAGACATCAGGTTTAGCATTATCAAGTTAATAAAAAAAATTCTTAACAAGCTACTAAACTTCAGAGTTGTAATGTTGCCTGCAAACTGAGAGATGTGCCTATTCAGGAATATAGGTAATATACACATGAACATCTCTAGCAAACTCTACATGACCTCATGATGAGAGAAAACAGGGAGAAGAGACCATGAGAGGAGAGCTCTTTCAATACAAGGCTTGAAACTTCAGGAAGTGAGAGAATAGGATTCTTGCCTCACCATGTCTTTTTCCCATCTATTTTGATCATCCAGACAGACGTATACCGAAACAAAATGAAAGCACTAACACAGAATTTCCTTGGCTGTATTTTTCTTAGTTTCATACAGAGAAAGATCTAGTCATACTGCCAGACACTGAACTCCTGACCCCAGGATTTTGCATTCTCATGGTATTGGTTATAAGATGCAGAAGGTAGTACAAACCCATCACTATAACTGGAAATATTGCACAAAAGACACATGCTACAGATGACTGGTCAGAGCAAAAACATGATTCTGGGACCTCAAAATCCCCTCCTATAACATGTCTTAACTTCTTAACTTTTCCCTGGGCTACCAGTGACCTCCCCACCCCACTTCTGGCACAACAGAATGTAACACAGGCCAAGTCACGGAGTACCAAATGCCTGGGAGATGATCAGACACTAGAAGTTCTGTGCAAAAACACAAAATGAACCAGTGTGATTCTCTTCCTTGGCAGTTTAAATTAGAATGTATGGAAATCAGGGCACCTGGGTGGCTCCGTGGGTTAAAGCCTCTGCCTTCAGCTCAGGTCATGATCTCAGGGTCCTGGGATGGAGGCCCACATTGGGCTCTCCGCTCAGCAGGGAACCTGTTTCCTCCTCTCTCTCTCTCTCTCTCTGCCTGCCTCTCTGCCTGCTTGTGATCTCTTTCTCTCTCTCTCTGTCAAATAAATAAATAAATAAATGAATCTTAAAAAAAAAAAAAAGAAAGAATGTATGGAAATCAGGCACTTGGCAATAGAAAGTGGAAAAATTACGACAGTGAGAGGCTTTCAAGGACCAAAAGTAAGCCAAGGCTAACACAAGAGGGCAAAGTAACTGCTAGTCCATCCCTGTTCTCCAGTCTGAGCTAGAGTATAGAAATACATAGAAACAATTTATAGTTCAGATCAGAGAGATAATATTTTTAACTGCCCAGCTCAAAGGGAGTTATATTCCTAGTGCCAAACTCCCACACTATATCAGGGACAGACAGAAATGACTTTAAGAGACTTTTACTCACCATAGAAAGACATAATAAAGGACAAAGAGAATTTTGAAGAATGGCATTCAGAAAGCCAAGAGAAGAGACCACTTATCCTTCATCCAATTCATGCGACTATATGAAAGGTAGGGAATGTAAGGCCAGAACACTTGAAAAATCTATGAAATTTGGATCACACCAGGAACCCAAAGAGTAAAGGGTGGTGTGTCAGAGAGTCTCAGGTCATTTGTGGACCTAGAATAGCCACAAAGACAATTCAGATAACAGATGGCCAACTAGTCTCCCTCATCAAAGGGCTTCGAATAGGGTAAATGGATTTTTATGGAGACTATGTAGATGGAACTGCCTGATATTTATGAAAGGAATGAAGCTATACCCTTTAGAAGACTGTGAAAGTAAGCCTCACTGTGCACCTAAAACTGCTGATTTCCCTCCAGTAGACAAAGTCTCAGCTGCCTACCTGCATTTCCAGAAACCAGACTAAGTGTGGACAATAGCTCAAAGTTGCTAATGGCATGAGAGTGAAGAGCTTCCCAAGTATATTTTTCTATTAGCTCTTACCCCTATCAGTATACTATCCTCTTTCCTTGCTGCCTGCTCTTCCTGGACATGCATAAAATATGGAGTCATTAGGGAGTTCAGGGATAGCCTGCAAGAAAGAGAAAGGAAGCTGAGAGTGCACTTGTACAACCATTTTGGTGTACTATTTGTTGATACTAAAACTGAAACTTTTCATACCTTAAGGCCCAGCAATTTCAATCCTAATGACATACACAACAAAAAATGAATACACTTTATGTGTACCAAAAGCCACATAATGAATGTTATTAAAATGTTAATCAACAATATAGTGGGATATATGTGTTGGAATAAGAAGAATATGTAACAAATATTTTAAAAAAAAGATTTCTACATGTAATAACAAACAGAATGTAAAGCCAAAGAACCCAGCCACAAATAAAATTGAAAATACAATTTCGATTACATAAGATTTCAAATCTGGCAAAACCAATCCATTGTGTAGGAAATCAGAAGAGCAATTTCTTTGAGGTAGATAGTAAGAGTAATGTCTAGAAAGGGACTTATAAGAGAGCTTCCATAGGGCAAGTAACTTTTTATATTTTCATCAGGGTTGTGGTTATATGAGCATGTTCACTTCATGATGATTAATGAATCTGTACAATTTTGATTGATTGTTCTTATGTATGTATACCATACTTTAGTCAAAAGCTTATTTGAAAAAAGATAAACACACACACACACAAAAGGGCACACTATGACATTAATTAAAATAGTGATAATGAGGGGCACCTGGGTGGCTCAGTCGTTAAGTGTCTGCCTTGGGCTCAGGTCATGATCCCAGGTTCATGGGATCGAGCCCCACATCAGGCTCACTGCTCAGCAGAAAGCCTGCTTCTCCCTCTCTCACTTCCCCTGCTTGTGTTTCCTCTCTAGCTGTGTTTCTCTCAAAAAAATAAATAAAACCTTTAAAACAAATAAAAATAAAATAGTGATAATGAGAAATATCTTAAAGGAACCAGAGAAAAAAACAAAGTGCACACAGAGGAACACAGACATTTATATATGCATATATGTATGTACACACACACACACACACACACACACACACACACCTTGTAAACACTTGAGCAATCACAAAAAAAAATGTTTCAACTAATAAGCCAATAATTGCAATGTCATACTAAAAAATTAAATCCAATAGAAAAGTAAGTGACCAAGAACAGATGGCAAAATAGAAAACAAATAGAAAATAGTACACGTAAACCAAATTTATTAAGTGTAAAATGGACTAAATTAAATAAAAACTTGAGATCATCATATTAGATAAAAATTCAAGAATCTATGATATTCTGTCTATAAGAAATTCACTTTAAATATAAGAGAATAGGGGCACCTGGGTGGCTCAGTTGGTTAAGCGACTACCTTCGGCTCAGGTCATGATCCCGGAGACCCAGGATTGAGTCCCACATTGGGCTTCCTGCTCAGCCAGAAGCCTGCTTCTCCCTCTCTCAGTCCCCCTGCTTGTGTTCCCTCTCTGGCTGTGTTTCTCTCTGTCAAATAAATAAAATCTTTAATTAATTATAATTAGTTATAATTAATATAAGAGAATAAAAAGATGAAGTTTATCTAATGTATAATATAAATATTAAAAATTACAAAGGATAATGTTTTTAATATCATAAAAAGCACACTTAAGAAGAAATATTATCAGCAACAAAAAAAAAGGAAATTCCATAATGACAAATGGTCAATTCATCAAGAAGACTAAGCAATCCTATATATGTACACAATAATACAACTTCAAAGTACATAAAGCAAATAGTAATAGAACAAAAAGGAGAAATAGAGATTTCAACACTCTTCTTTTGAAACTTGACAGTAGTAGATCAAAAATCAGTAAGGATAATGAAGACTCGTACTGTTGTCAAATAACTCGACCAATTATCAGCACAATACACAAATATATTTTCAATTACACATGGTATGTTCCCCAAGATGAGACACACACTGACATTTAAATATTAATAAACTTAAAAGGATTAGTTTAGTATCATGCAGTTCATTCTCTGACTGAAATTAAAAATAAACCAAAAAAAAATCTCAATTTCTAAATATTTAAAATTTAAGCAACACATTTCTAAATAAGCCATAAGGCAGAAGAAAAAGGATCATTAAAAGAAAAGCTAGAAAGTATTTTTAATAAAATCACAAATATAAAAATCTGTGGAATGCAGCAAAGCAGTGCTTTAACTGTCATGTATTTTTAGAAAATTCCATTATAAAAGGAGGTCTAAATATCAATTATCTAACCTACCATCATAAAAAAAATGGAACAAATTAAACCCAAAATAAAAGGATACATAATACAGAAAAAGAAATCAGAGATATATAAAACGAAATCAACAGAACAAGGTTGATTCTTGTAAAAGATCAATAAAATTACAAACCTTTAGTCAGGCTGGCCAAGGGAAAAGAAAAAAGAAGGCATAAATTTTCAAAACAGGAATAAAATATAGGACATCACTGGGGTTATAGACTTCATAGAGTTAATAAAGGATATTTTGAATAACTTTATGACAATAAATTCAACAACTTTGATGATATAAATTCTATCAAGACACATAAGTAAAACAGGGCAAAAGACGTGAGCAGACACTACACCAAAAGAAGTATCCAAAGGGCTAATAACCACATGAAAAGTTTCTCCATATTGTTAGTCATCAGAGAAATTTGTATTTAAACTATGATGAGATTCCACTTCACACTCACTAGTATAATAAAAATTATAAAAACTCAAAATATCAAGTGTTAGTGATCATGTGGAGCAACTGGAAAATTCATACTTGGTAACTGGCAGAACAGAATGGTAGAACTACACTGGAAAACAGTTAATTTGGTAATTTTTATAAAGTTAAAAATACTGTATAACACAGCATCTCCATTCCTTAGGCATTTATTCAAGAATATAAAGACACGTCTACACAAAGACCAGGACCAGAGTATTCACACCAGCTATATTCATAACAGATAGTAAATGGACTCAATCCAAATGTCTATCAACAGGTTTACTGTGGTACATCTGTTACTCAGCAGTACAAGAGGCCAAATAAGAAGGAACAAACTACTGATGCATGCCACAACTTGGATAAATCTCAAAAACCTTATGCTGAACAAAAGAAGCCAAACCTCAGAGTCATACTATAGGAGCCCAAATGTATTAAACTCTAGAAATAGGTACTTACATAAAACAAGTCAGTAGTTGCAGGGACCTGGAGAATTAATTAATTAATTAATTTCTTTGAAACATGAAGGAACTTTTGGGGGGACAGGAAAGGTTTTCTACCTAGATTATGGTGGTGATTACATAGATATACACATTTGTCAAAATTCATTGAGCTATACCTCTAAAGTGGCTGTATTTTAATATATGTAAATTATGCTTCAATAAAGTTGACATATACGAGGCATCTGGGTGGCTCAGTTGGCTGAGCATCCAGCTCTTGGTTTCGGCTCAGGTCAAGATCTCAGGGATAGACCCCCAGAGGTGGGCTCCATGCTCAGCAGAGAGTCCGCTTCTCTCCCTCACCCTCTGCCTCTCTTCCTGCTCATGCTCTCTCTCTAAAATAAATAAATCTTGAATTATTCATTGGGAGGACAGGCAAGACAGTGGAGGGCTAGTTCCCTGAATTGAGCTAAAGATCTACCAGAACACTCTGAACACCCATGAAATCAGCCTCAGATATAAGATTACACACTTCTGGTTCTCTATGGGGACAGAAGATCATCAGTGGAGAGGTAAAGCATGGGAACACTCAGACTGATATCAGAGGATAAACAGAAGGGGTAGGGAGCCACCAGAAGCCACCCATTGGAAAGTAATATCCCAATATGAAAGTGCCCTGTGCTTGGGGACCAGCATTAGCTTGGAAACTGCTTAAAAGCACTCAAAAAGAACAAAGGGTCTTAAGGGGCAATTGGTGGGATCTGGTGGCCACAGGCACAGACCGAAGCCCACAGTCCCAGGGTGGTCACAGCCAGTGTCCACCCATGCCTGAGAGGGCCCAGCGGGGGCTCCAGTCAGCCGTCCCTGGGCCCAAGGCTTCCCACTGCTTGCACTGCTGCCAGGGCTGAGCGCATCCCCCACCCATGTCTGAGAGAGCCTGGTGCGGGCTACAGTCGGCAGTCCCCACAAAGGCAGCCACCAGGATCAGGCCCACCTGGACCAGTATCGCTTGCAGATTTAGTGGTACAGGGGACAGAAAGACAAGCAGGGGCCTCGAGAGACTACTGAGACAGTGGCTGGGGCTGTGCACTGCCTTTGGGAGGTTGTGGTTGGTATTCAGTGGAGTTTGCAGAGCAGGAGTCTGTGTGTTCTGGACCATCGAGAGGGGAGGAGACTGTGGCTTCTCTCTGAGGTGGAGGTCTGGGTGCAAACAGTTTACTTTGCCTGACCCTATGAAAAGGCGCAAAAAGCTGCCAAAGAACAAAAGCCTGAAAAACTGGTTTCCACAGAACCAAGCCCCTTGATAGGAGGGAGGGCCACTCAGCCAAAGCAAGACTGACTGACAAACAATGCAGCAGGCCCCTCCCCCAGAAGACAAGCCAAAAGAACAGGAGGACAACAACCATAAAATTGTAAAACCCCAACATCAGGGGAAAATAATATACTAAGCTCCCGTATTGCCCCCAAACTTGTATATTTCATAGATACAACTTTTCTTTTTTTAAAATTCATTCTCAAGATTCTTGTTTTTATTCTTTTTACCGTTACAAGTAGATGGTTAATACAACATATTCCATAATAACTTTTTAACTTGAACTTTTTTTATACATATACGTTTGTTTCTTTTTCTTTTGTTAAATATATATATAGAGAGAGATAGATAGAAACTTCAAGGTAGTCTTTTTTCCCTATTCAATACTACCCCTATATATAAACCAGTTTTAATCTCCCTGTATCTCTGGAGATTAAAGATAACAAATCTTCTGCTTTTGTCAGTATTTCTGTGTATTTGCTTTGGTTTTTGTACTGTATAAATCTTATTCTTGGGGTTCATTTTGGCTGGGTTTTTCTTTTCTTTTTTTTTTCTTTTACTTTGTTCGTCTTTTTGTATGTTTTTGTCTTTTACCGTATAACTCACACTTTTGGGACTTACTCTGGCTGGGTTTTTTTTTCTTTTTTTCTCTCTCTTTTTCCCTTTCTTTTCCCTTTTTTCTTTCTTTTTGGTGGTGACTTCCAATTGCTCTGAAACTTACCAGGGTGCACCTTGCCTGGATTGTGGTTAATATACTCAGATATACATCCCCTCAACTACTTCTCACCAAAATCACTAGGAGGAGGAACACCCCACAGGAAAAATACAGAGACTGGGACCTCTGCCACAGAACTATTGGATATGGACATAAACAATATGTTGGAAATAGAATTCAGGGTAACAAGTATCCAGGCAATGGCTAGGCTGGAGAAAACCATTAGTGGCAACATAGAATCTCTAAGGGCAGAAGTGAGAGCTGATCTGGCAGAGGTTAAAAATGCTATCACTGAGATCCAAACTAATCTAAATGTTCTAACAGCCAGGGTGAATGAGGCAGAAGATCGAATTAGTGATCTAGAAGACAAACTGATAGAAAGGAAAGACCAGGAGGAGGCCTTGAACAAACAGCTTAGAAGCCATGAAAACAGAATTAGGTCAACGAACGATACCATGAAATGTTCCAATGTCAGAATTATTGGGATCCTGAGGGGTGGAGAGAGAGAGGGGGGACTAGAAGATATATTTGACCAAATCGTAACTGAGAATTTTCCTAATTTGGGGAATAGAACATGTGTTAATGTCCTAGACACAGAGAGGACATCCCTCAAGATCAATAAGGATAGAAAGACCTCCAGGCATGTGATTGTGAAAATCACCAGTCATAAAATCAGAGATGTCTTAAGGGCATCTAGGGGGGAGAGATTCCTTACATACAGAGGGAGGGCCATCAGAATAACATCAGATCTGTCCACAGAAACCTGGCAAGCCAGAAAGGGCTGCCAAGACATATTCAGGGCTCTAAATGAGAAGAATGTGCAACCAACAAGTCTGACAATGAAAATGAATGAAGAGATAAAGAACTTCAAAGACTGGCAAGGTTTAAAAGATTATGTGACCACCAAGCCGGCACTACAAGAAATATTGAGGAGGGTTCTATAAAAGAGGAAAGAACCCAAGAGTGACATAGAACAGAAACTTACACAGACAATCTATAGAAACAAGGATTTCATAGGCAACATAGTGTAAATAAAACTCCTTATCGTTCAATAATCATTCTCAACGTGAACGGCCCAAATGCTCCCATAAAATGGCAAAGGGTTGCAGACTGGATAAAACAACAGGACCTTTCCATATGCTGTCTACAAGAGACACATTTTGAACCTAAAGATACATCCAGACTGACAGTGAAGGAATGGAGAACCATCTTACATGCCAATGGACCTGAAAAGAAAGCTGGGGTAGTGATTCTCATACCAGATAAATTAGATTTTAAGCTAAAGACTGAAGTCAGGGATACAGAAGGACACTACATCATTCTTAAAGGGTATATCCACCAAGAAAATCTAACTAAATTGTTAGTATTTGTGCCCTCAACATGGGAGCAGCCAACTATATAAGCCAATTGTTAAGCAAAATAAAGAGACATATTGATAATAATATGTTAATTATAAAAGGGAGCTTAACAGTCCAGTCTCAGCAATAGACAGATCATCTAAGCAGAAAATCAACAAAGAAGCAAGAGTTTGGAATGACACACTGGACCAGATGGACCTCATAGGTATATATAGAACATTCCACCCTAAAACAACAGAATACTCATTGTTCTTGAGCACACATGGAACTTTCCACAAAATACACCACATACTAGGTCACAAATCAGATCTCAACCAACACCAAAAGACTGAAACTATTTCCTGTATATTCTCAGAACACAGTGCTTTGAAACTAGACCTCAATCACAGGAAAAAGTTTGGAAGGAATTCAAACACTTGGAAGCTAAAGACCATACTGCTCAAGAATGCTTGGATCAACCAGGAAATCAAAGAATAACTTAAACAATTCATGGAAAGCAATGAGAATGATGAAGACACATCGGTCCAAAACCTATGGGATATGGCAAAGGTGGTCCTAAGGAGGAAATATATACCCATCCAAGCCTCACTCAAAAAAAACTGAAAAATCCCAAATATACCAACTTTCTTTACTTAAAGAACTGGAAAATCAACAACAAATTAAGCCAACCCTACACACACAAGAAGGGAAATAATTAAGATTAGAGCAGAGATCAATGAGTTAGAAACCAGAGATATAGTAGAACACATAAATGAAACTAGAAGCTGATTTTTTGACAAAATTAATAAGATCAATAAACCACTGACCAAACTAATCTAAAAGAAAAGAGACAGGACCCAAATTAATAAAATTATGAATGAAAGGGGAGAGATCACGACTAACACCAAGATAGAAACAGCCATCAGAAATTATTATCAACAGCTATATGTCCATAAGCTAAGCAACCTAGAAGAAATGGATGCATTCCTGGAAACGTATAAACTTCCAAGACTGAAACAGGAAGAAACTGACAACCTGAATAAACCAATATCTACTAAAGAGATTGAAGCAGTGATCAAAAACATCTCAAAAAACAAGAGCCTATGACTGGATGGATTCCCTGGGGAATTCTACCAAACATTCCAAGAAATAATACCTACTCTCCTGACACTGTTTCAAAAAATAGAAACAGAAGGAAAACTTCCAGACTCTTTCTATAAAGCCAGCATTATCTTGATCCCCAAACCAGGCAAATACCCCATCAAAAAGGAGAAATTCAGTCCAATATCCCTGATGAAGATGCCAAGATTCTCAACAAGATCCTAGCTAACAGGGTCTAACAGTGCATTAAAAAGATTATCCACCAGGGCATCTGGGTGGCTCAGTCCTTAAGCATCTGCCTTTGACTTAGGTCATGATCCTGGAGTCCCACAATCAAGCCCCACATTGGGCTCCCTGCTCCACAGGAAGCCTGCTTCTCCCTCTCCCACTTTTCTTGCTTGTGTCCCCTCTTTAGCTGTGTTTCTGTCAAATAAATAAAACCTTAAAAAAAAAAAGATTATTCACCATGATCAGGTGAGGTTTATCCCACCCTGGGATGCAAGGGTGGTTCAACATTCACAAATCAATCAATGTGATAGAACAAATTAATAAGAAAAGAGAGAAGAACCCCATGGTCCTCTCAATTGATGCAGAAAAGCATTTGAAAAATACAGCATCCTTTCCTGATTAAAACTCTGCAAAGTATAGGGATAGAAGGAACATTCCTCAACTTTATAAAATCTATCTATGAAAAACCCACAGCAAATAACATTCTCAATGAGGAAAAGCTGACAGCCTTCCCATTGAGATCAGGAACATGACAAGGATGTCAACTCTTGTGACTATTGTTCAACATAGTACTAAAAGTCCTAGCAACAGCAATCAGACAACAAAAAGAAATAAAAGGTATTCAAATTGATAAAGAAGAAGTCAAACTCTCTCTTCACAGACGACATGATACTTTATATGGAAAATGAAAAGACTCAACCCCCAAAGTACTAGAACTAATACAGCAATTCAGCAATGTGGCAGGATACAAAATCAATGCACAGAAATCAGTTGCTTTCTTATACACTAATAATGAAACTATAGAAAGGGAAACCAGAGAATCTATTCCATTTACTATAGCACCAAGAGCCATAAGATACCTTGGAGTAAATCTAATCAAAGAGGTAAAGGATCTGTACTCAAGGAACTACAGAACACTCATGAAAGATATTGAAGAAGACACAAAAAGATGGATAAACCATCCATGCTCATGGATCAGAAGAATAAACATTGTTAAAATGTCTATACTTCCCAGAGCAATCTATGCTTTCAATGCCATCCCAATCAATTCCACCAGCATTTTTCAAAGTGCCGGAACAAATAATCCTAAAATTTGTATGGAACCAGAAAAGACCCCAATTTGCTAAGAAAATGGTAAGAAGAAAAACAGAGCTGGGGGCATCACATTGCTTGATTTCAAGCTTTATTACAAAACAGTGATCACCAAGATAGTATGGTTTTGGCACAAAACAGACATATAGACCGACGGAACAGAGTAGAGACCCCAGATATGGACCCTCAACTCTATGGTCAACTCATATTCAACAAAGCAGGAAAAAATATCCAGTGGAAAAAAGACAGTCTGTTCAATAAAAGGTGTTAGGAAAATTGGATAGCTATGTATAGAAGAATGAAACTCAACAATTCTCTTACACCATACACAAAGATAAACTCAAAATGGATAAAGACCTCAATGTTAGACAAGAATCTATCAAAATCCTAGAGGAGAACATAGCCAGTAACCTCTTTAACATTGGCCACAGCAATTTCTTTCAAGACACATCTCCAAGGGCAAAGGAAACAAAAGCAAAAATGAACTTTTTGGACCTCATCAAGATAAAAAGCTTCTGCACAGCAAAGGAAATAGTCAACAAAACAAAGAGACAAAAATATTTTAAAAAAGGAGAAGAAGAAGAAGAAGAAGAAGAAGAAGAAGAAGAAGAAGAAGAAGAAGAGGAAGAAGAAGAAGAAGAAGAAACAACCAACATAATGGGAGAAGGTATTCACAAAGGACACTACAGACAACGGTCTGATATCCCAGATCTATAAAGAACTCCTCAAACTCAACACCCAAAAAGCACATAACCATGTCAAAAAATGGGCAGAAGACATGAACAGACACTTCTCCAAGAAGATATACAAATGACTAACAGACACGTGAAAAAATGTTTATCATCATTAGCCAGCAAGGAAATTCAAATCAAAACCACATTGAGATACCACCTTACACCAGTTAGAATGGCAAAGATTAACAAGACAGGAAACAACAAATGCTGGCAAGGATATGGAAAAAGGGAAACCCTCTCACACTGTTGGTGGGAATGCAAGTTGGTGCAGCCAGTTTGGAAAACAGTGTGGAGGTTCCTCAAAATATTAAAAATAGAGCTGCTCAAAAAAAAAAAAAAAAAAAATAGAGCTGCTCTATGACCCTGCAATTGCACTACTGGGCATTTACCCCAAAGATACAGATGTAGTGAAAAGAAGGGCCATATATACCCCAATGTTCATTGCAGCAATGGCCACAATCACCAAACTGTGGGAAGAACCAAGGTGCCCTTCAACAGATGAATGGATAAAGATGTGGTACATATACACAATGGAGTACTATGCCTTCATCAGAAAGGATGAATATCCAACTTTTGTAGCAACATGGACTGGATTAGAAGAGATTATGCTGAGTGAAATAAGCCAAGTAGAAAAAGTCAAGTATCACATGGTTTCACTTACTTGTGGTGCATAGGGGGTAATATAGAGGACAGTAGGAGAAGGAAAGTAAATGGGAAGTAAGGTAATTCAGGGAGAGAAATGAAACAGGAGAGACTTTGGACACAGAAACAAACTGAAGGACTTGGAGGGAGGGGATACTGAGGGCACTTATTGCATGGAGTACTAGGTGTGAGGCATGGGCAATGAATCTTGGAACACTGAAAAAATAAAATAAATTTAAGGTAAAAAAAATTAAAAATCTTTTAAAAAATAAAAGTGACATATAAAACACTTAAAACTAAGATTATGCATTCTCAGAATTCTATATAACTCTTGTAAACCCCTATGTATTGTGTTCAGTTACAATAAATACTATGTTTCAACATTACCTACTGTAGAAATTTTAACCTTATTTTGTTAAGACTTTATTTGAGGGAAGCCTGGGTGGCTCAGTTGGTTAAGCATCTGCCTTTGGCTCAGGTCATGATCCCAGGACGCTGGGATCAAGCCTAACATTGGGCCTCCCTGCTCAGCAGGGAGTCTACTCCCTCTCACTCTGCAGTTCCCTCTGGCTGTGCTGTTGCCCTCTTTCTCTGTCAAATAAATAAATAAAGCCTTTTTTTTTTTTTTTTTTTTTTTTTTGCCATTTCTTTGAGAGAAAGAGTGTGAGAAACCATGAGTCGGTGGGGGAAGGGGTTCAAAGGGAAAGGGAGAATAGGTTCCCTACTGAACAGGGAGTCCAACACAGGCCCGATACTTAACAGGGAGTCCAACACAGGGCTCAATACTGAACAGGGAGTCCAACATGGAGCTCGATTCCAGGACCCCACGTTAATGAACTGAGGCAAAGCCTGACACTTAACTGAGCCACCCGGGTTCACGTAACCTTCTTTAAAGACTATAAATGTGTGGAACAATGTTAGAGCTATTCTCAGGTTGGCTTAATAAACCTCATCAATGGTGGGCCCAGAGGAGGCATCTCCAGAGGGAGAGAATAGGTCTAGCACTGTTGCACAAAAAATATTCGAAGGACCCAAATTTGTAGCAAATTCCATGGCAGTTTTAAATTTGATCTGCTATAGTAAATAAATGGGGCATTCTTGATACTTGAATATGGAATATGTCCACAGGGAAAGGAAATAAACAGTGCACTTTATAAGCACTGTCTTGTTAAGCAGAAAATGCAAAGGCTTAAATAAAACTGTATTTAAAATTAGCACCAAAAAAGACTCTAAATGTATTGAAATGTTAATAACTCTCAGATACCCACATATATCCTCATATCCAATAGGTGATAGATGATAGATGATGATAGATAGATGATAGATAGATGATGATGATAGATAGATAGATGATAGATAGATAGGTGATAGATAGATAGATAGTTAGATAGATAGATGATAGATAATTTCTTAGCCTAATAAAGAGAAAGGACCATGATATCCCTAAATGGACATGAAGGACTCCTTCCATGGTGTTCAAGTGAGTCCACACGGTGGCCCCTGCTCTGTGTCCACTGCAGGAGACCTGAAGCTCCTTCTAATAATTTACAGACTGAAAAGGAGCGCAGCAGAAAAGAATGCAGGGATACAATTTGGGATGCTGGGGTGAAAGGAGAGTATGAAATGGTACATTTAAAACTGAGAAAATTAGCATCAATGTACTCTTCCATCTCTATTACAACTTATAGACATAAAGTCTCCAGCAATTGAAGAAATATTTAGGAGTGAGCAGTACAGATTACTCAAAAGGACTAATAGGAACTACAAGAAGGAAATTTAAAAGTTATAACACTAATAAAGTGTCTCAGAAAACCTGCCTTTGGTATATTTAAACATAGGCAGGAAAACAGACCATGAGGAGAAGCAAGGAGAACTCTTTTATACCTACTGACCATGGGGAACAAATATCTACTTCCTCCATATGCTCCCACAAGCGCCAGGCAATGAGAGCCAGATTTAAGCTCTAGGTTTTTCTGCCTAATATTAGCCTAGGTTCCTTCTCAAAGATAGAGCCTGAGATAAGGACCTTAGTGCAGGTAGTAATTTGTAATTAATTCCTGGAAATGGGAGTGAGTTCTTGAAAGAATGAAGTAGAGAATGAGGGAAAATTACTTCACAGGTGCATTCTGTAACTCGTTACCACCGCGGGTAATGGAGGCTCGACCCCACTGGAACACTGAGGAGTTTGTGTAGAATGAGTTGTTTGTGTAGAATGCACTGAGAAATTTCCACCCAAGAGATATTTTTCTACCAATTTTATCCACGATTGGTCAAGGCTAGAAAGCCCTTTATGGTTCTCAACCTTGGCAGCTTCTCAGAATCGCTTGGAGCCTCTTTAAACATCCTGATTCTGGCTGCAGTGTAAAGTAACTATATCAGAATATCTGCAGGTGGTACCCTGGAATCCACTTTTTAATCATCCCCAGATTCTAATGTTAGTCATTCTTGAGAACCACTGCCCTAGAGGATAATGCCATTGTATGCCATCTAGATATATGTATGGGTTTCGGGAAGTTTCCCCAGTGTTTTAGGACCAGAACATCAGAGAAACCCCAGGGCAAGCAGAGGAAAAGCAGCTTGGTGCAGCTGAGGTGAGGCACTTTCAGATACACCTGTAAAGGGTGGGCAAAGAGAATGGGTCAGGGCGTGAGATGGGCAGAGACAATGAGTCAGGGCGCGAGAGGGCAGGCACACTGTCCCCATTGTGGCTCTCTACCTACTTTCAGTTCCAAATGTAACAGACATTTGGGTTGAGAAAGAAAGATAACAAGCATCCCCCCTAGAAAGGCAAATAGGAACTAAGAGCCCAGAACAATCCTTAGTTGTCCTTGATCACCCTGAGGCTCCTGTTAATCACATGTACTGCATATAGTTGCTACTCCATTAATGGTTTGTTCGATTGGACTAAAAAAATGTCTCAAAGACACCAGTGACTCAGCTCAAAGCAGAAAGGAATATATTACTGAAGCGACCTCTTCATTCTGCCAGCTACCCAACATTACCACATTTGTGTTACTTATATGTAGCATCCCATTAAATGTATCCCATAATCCTCCAAATCCCCCAAAATACAAATTCAATGTTTTGAATATGTCTTGGGTTAATTGATGTGAAGACTTTAGTACAATATCACCAAAGTGGGACTCCACAAAAGGTGGGGAATTTTCCTATTGCCATGGGGAGAAGAGAGATTCCCACAATCTACTCCCTACCATTTATTTCTAGAAGAAATGTCATTAATATCTTTCTGGACACTAAAAAGACTAAAACGTGTGACTTCAATGTCTCTGATATGCAGTGTGACCTTGAAGTAGTTATGAATATTCTCTATGCCTTACTTTTTCACCTTCAAATTAAAGCACTGGAATACATAATCTTAAAGAATCTTTTCATCTGAAAAATTCTATTCAATTTTAAATTCCCTTTAAGTATCAATCTAAGGAAAGAGTTTTATTGTTGTTCTTAAATATATCAATTAATAATGTCTTTCCAAAATGTGGGAAGGATGACAATGAGTTTGGCAGATATGCGCAGATCGCTGTCCTGGACTTTAAATTTACTCCTCACTGTGAGTCTCTATTAACTTCACAGTCTATACCAAGTCTAGCCCTCATTTTATATGTGTGAAAGCTACTTGAATATAGAGCTGTGTCTCAAACATATTTATCATCTTCTATAATGCACAGAAAGTCCTATCTACTCTGGAGGTGCTTTTTATTAATTCCTAAATTCAATATGATTGAAACTAACTTCCCCAAAACTTAGAGCCAACTGCTATAAAAAGAAAAAAAATAGTAAGTCTATCAAGTTTTCTTCTTTCACTATTCAACTCCATATTCCATTCAACAAATGTATTAATCAATGTTGGATACTGGGCATCAAAAATCGTTTGGTATAGTACATGCATTTTCTGTAAAAACTGTGAAAAAAAGTAACAAGTGTGGCATTAGAATTATAAGCTTTGCTATTTAAATATGTTTTGGGCTAAATGAAAAGTCTACAAGCTGCAATTATATTTGATGGGAAAACTAAAAAGGAAATAATTATATTGACCATAATTACTTTGAGAATTCAAATAGTATGCCAGTTGTAATTCTTCTCAGCAACATAAAAGAGAGATTGTGGAAGACTCTATTTTGGTGATCTAAGACAATAAACTATTAGAGATCAACCAGAGAAGAACTGCTTCAAGTTTAAAACTATGCATGTTCTATTTTTTTGTTAGAATTCTGATTTATGATTACTCTCATTCAAGAAGGAGAAATGAGGGTGGGCTGTTTTATTATAGTTGTTGTTACTGTTTTGTTTTTCTTTTTTCTTTTCTTTTTTGTTTTGTTTTGTTTTCATCTCTCAGGAAAGCAGTCATATAATGTTTAAGCATGAAGTTGGCCCCATGTGATAAGGCTCCATAATAACTACAAAGTTTAAAAAAGATGTCTGTCATGCTAAATAGTATTTGTTCATTGGGCTTTAAAATATGTTTTTAACAAGAAATTGAATTTTCTCACTCAAGGTGTAAATCAATTTATCAGCTTTGGTGTGACTCACTCACACTCTTTAAACAAATTCACCAACTTTGAGCTAATTAATTTGTCCCAATATTTTTTCATATAAAGAATTTCATATAAAGAAAAATTCATAAGAATTTTTTTTTTTGGTCTAGGTTTATCCCTAAAGAGATGCTTGAAATAAAGGTTTTCTGGAACTGATTTGGATTCAAATAAAACATACTTTTTTTCTTCTATAAAAGTGGTGGCCCTTAATTTTGTGCTTGGACTCCATATTTCAAATTATTCTTCCAGAGATGCCTGGGTGGCTCAGTCAGTTAAGCATGTGTCTTTGGCTCAGATCATGGTCCCAGGGTCCTGGGATTGAGTCTAGCATCAGGCTCCTTGCTCAGCTGGGAGCCTGCCTCTTCCTGTCCCTCTGCCTGCTTCTCCCCCTGCTTTGTGCTCACTCTCTCTCTCACTCTGACAAATAAATGAATAAAATATTTAAATTATTCTTCTAAAGCAAACAAATATGTCTCCTTTGGGTGATTTTATAAATAACAATACCTTTATCTTGAAGTCTTCTGTGTGCTTTCAAATTCATTACTGTACTTGTCTTCCATATTCATACTGTGAGCTAGGTATTTTCTAATTTTATAAATGTAGAACTAAAGAAGAGGTTAACAACTTGCCAAAGTTTGTTCAACTTGCAAGTTAAAGGGAACCAATCAGGCCTTTTCTGTTCAGAACCTCATTCTGAAATTGTCTGAAGATCCAGAAACTCAATGTTTCATGGTGAAAATCAGTACCCTACAGGCTGCCCAGGACAGGACTTAATCCCCTGCCTCTTTATGTCAATCTCTAACCTTGGTCTCCTTTGTCCACTTTACCTGGTCTTTTCCCAGCCACATAAACAAAACAGGGAAAAAACTATCTAAAAAATTAAAAATAGAGCTACCATATGATCCCGCAATTGCTCTACTGGGTATTTACCCCAAAGATACAGATGTAGTGAAAAGAAGGGTCATGTACCCCATGTTCATTGTAGCAATGGCCACAATCGCCAAACTGTGGAAAGAACCAAGGTGCCCTTCAACAGATGAATGGATAAAGAATATGTGGTCCATATATACAATGGAATACTATGCCTCCATCAGAGAGGATGAATATCCAACTTTTGTAGCAACATGGATGGGACTGGAGAAGATTATGCTGAGTGAAATGAGCCAAGCAGAGAAAGTCAAGTATCATATGGTTTCACTGACTTGTGGTGCATAAGGAGTAATATAGAGGACAGTAGAAGAAAAAAAGGAAATGGGAAGTAAATTGGAGAGGGAGACAAAACATGAGAGACTTTGGACTCAGAAACAAACTGAGGGTCTTGGAGGGGAGGGGGGAGGGGTGGGTAAGCCTGGTGGTGGGTACTGAGGGCACGTACTGCATGGAGCACTCGGTGTGGGGCATAAAAAAATAAATCTTGGAACATTGAAAAAATAAAATATGAAAAAAAATAAAATAAAAAAAAATAAAGGAATCATCATTTCCCATTTTCTGGCCCACACCTGCTCAGTAAATATTTATTGATTATTTACTGTATCAGGACAAGGTCTTGGTGCTGCTGATATAGGTATTAATAAAACAGATAAAATTCTTAGAACTCCATGAAAATAGTACTGATTCTTATCTCGCTACCATTTCGATGATTTTAATTTACTTCTGTCTACTAGTCAAACTTCTCAAATCCTTCCTGAGGTAAAACGATAATAAAGATATAATTTGAGGACACCTAGTAGGTCAGTTAATGGTCTGCCTTCAGCTCAAGTCATGATCCCAGGGACCCCCCTGCTCAGCGGGGAGCCTGCTTCTCCCTCTCCTTCTGCCTCTACCCTCTGCTCGTGTTCTCCCTTTATCTCCCTCAAATAATATATATAGATAGATAGATATAGATATAGATATATAGGAGGTTATGATCATATACTGACTTATTCCCATCGTAAATTCATACCAAGTGAGTATTTGTCTCACTTTAGGTTTTATGTTTGAGGGATGAGGAACGGAGATCCTGTTTTGCTAATTTTCTCCCTTCCCAGTAGTGCCCTGTTGTTGTTTCCTTGTTGTATTGGCTCCTTGGAATTTAAGTCCAGAAATCTGTCTCACACTGGAATCAAAAAGAGGTTTCCCCTTCCAGGCCAGGGCAGTCTGTAAGAAGGCGTGCAACCAGACTGAGGTGGCCATTCCTCCCCTGCAGGGCTTGGGTTTCTAATCCACTGAAGCTAGAATGGCAGTGCCATATGATATCCCAGTAACAGGATGTTGATCTGATGTTTTCTTCTCAAAGATAAATTCCAGAGTTCTTGCTTCCTCTGATTCTATTTCCAAGACTAGTTTTCCAACCTCCAACTGATTCTTTGAGCCAGGATCCATCATTACCACCAAACTATGCGATAAAATTCCCTTTCCTTTAGTGTTATTTTCAAATCTTTGAAACTAAAGGGCATTAAGTGACACACTAGCTAAATGTAGCAAGGCCCTTCTAATATTTACTTCCCCACTTCAAGCTCCACAAAGGCAGGGTCATATCCCCCTTAATTAGCAATGGACACTCAATCTAGTAGGTAATAAGCAACCAGTGAATGTTTATGAAAGATAAAGGGAAATCAGGGGGGAGAGAGGGAAAGAAAACGAAAAAGGAGAGGAAGGGATAAACACAAGGGTTTATGGATTAATTCCATGTGACTGTTTCAAACCAAAATTGCCAAACTGCCCCAAAAAACCCAAAAACAAAACACTAAAGAACCACCTAATTTCTACTTAGAAAAATGTTATTTCCTGAAGGAACAGAGAAATTATAGTTCATATAGTTCATGTGAGAATTAAAGACAATACTTGAAGGAAATTCAGATAAACATGTGAAGATTAGGTGAAGAAATCAGGGAGGGAATGGAGTAGGACTCAGAAAGTAGACTTGAACAAAAGCATTAAGCATTCTTTTAAATTTAGTTGGAAAACATGGGTAGGGATGGAAGTCTACAACATTCTGGCTTTTCTATTTACACCACTTTGTCAGTACAGTGCTTAAAAGAGGTAAAGAAGATTAGAAAATATCATAAATTGTCTTTCTGCCTAAATATATTTGCATCCTGGGGCACCTGGGTGGCTCACTTGTTTAAGCTGCTGCCTTCTGCTCAGGTTATGATCCCAGGGCCCTTTGATCAAGCCCCATGTTGGGCTCCTTGCTCAGCGGAGAGCCTGCTTCTCCCCCTCCCTCTGACTGCTGCTCTGCCTACTTGTGCTCTCTATCTTTCTGTCAAATAAATAAATAAAATCTTTTAAAAAAATCAAATATACATATATATTTGATTCCCAAACAAACAAAAAAATCCCAGAACTTCTTGTATTGGTCTCCTACCATGGAAATCTCTAGTAACTGTTGTTGTTTGAGTTCTTTGATGATGATCTGGCTGGTTAGATTTCCTCTCCTTAAAATGCTCTTTCCCCCTCAGTCCTAGCTATTTGCTGAGATTTGCTAATAGACACTCTCTATCCCCTTGTTATCAAATTCCCAGTTAATAGAAGGATTCCATCTCTCTCCTTTTTAACCTCTAGGTTTTATTGATGCTTCTTTCAGCATGCATCAGTTATGTAATCCAGTGCCCCTGATATGCTCAGTGGTTTTCATTTTATGGCACAGAATTTTAAGATGTCCAGCCACTTCCAAGCAGAAATGGGAATAAGCGATTATCTGTTGAATTGATATTTACCAAACACAAGTTATTTAGTGTTTTTATTAACCCTCAGAATGGCCATGTTAGTCAGTCCCCAAACCAGTGAATATTCCATGGGAAATTCAGTTACTGTATATACATAATCTTCATTTAAAAATAAGGGGAAAAATTAAAATGTACCTTTTGATCAGCCCCCTTTTAACATTTTTGTCATAAAATATAAATCCAAAACCATTTTTAGGTCACTGACAGAGGAAAAAGGCTTATTTTAAAATCGGGTGCTTAAAAGAAGTGATGAGAGAGAAATTTAGCCAACTTTACCAAAATGAAATTCTTCAGAAATTATGCATAATGAGCATCCAAGGAGAAACTTTCACTCACTCTATAAAGGAAGGAACTACAAATATTAGATGGACAATCCTTTCTCGAGAACACATTGAAATCATTTATCTTTTTCATCATTTCAAGCACAAACCAAAATGCACACACACACAAAATTGTTAGGAATAAGAATACTAGCTAATTTTAAACTAGATTCTAAAAGCCAATCTCAAGCAACAATAATTGACATGTTTCCAACAGCTCAAACAACAACAGTTACCAGGAGGCAGTGGATAGATATCTGTTGGACAGCTTATATTACAGCCCAAACTAGTACAAAATAAAATCCTGCCAGAGGCAAGTTGCCTTTCAGCATCTCCCTTGCTCTGTGCAATCCTATTCTCCACTTGATCTCTCCATCCCCTTGCCTCTGGCCTCAGAGTCCTACCGTATTCGGGAGACTTTCCGAGGCTAGCCACCACCGCTCCCAAACTACTACCAGCCTTACCCTCCCAGAGGTTAAAGCAGCAGCAAATGAAGCAGGAGGTAGCAGACCAGGGACAGCGCTCAGGTCACAGCATAACCACAGATGGCCTGACTGGAGTTTAAACACTGAAAATATGATGTCTGACCACACAGGGAAAAATTGTAACACCTGCTGAGATCCTGTGCACAGAGGTCTAAACACAGCCATTGAATTGAGGGCGTGGCCCCTTAACTGGATGTTAGCCTCCCCTCCCCCAACCCTATATACAATGTGTCATCTAGGGTCTTTTCTCACCAATTTCACCTCTGAGATCCTTCTTCATCGTTTTCCACCCCTTTCCTTTATCCTCAACCTATCCCATTATTTCTTCTTCTTTTGCTAGAAAGGTGATGTCTTTCCAAAAGGAAAAAAAAAAATTTCCTGACCCTGCATCTTGCTCTTTACCCAGTGGTTCTCAAACAGGCACTGCATAGAGACACAGCTAGGGGACAGGATGCTGCTGGCATTAGTGGGCAGAAGCCAGGTGTGCTGCTAAACCTCCTGCAAAGCACAGGACAGCCTCCACAACAAAGAATCACATGGCCCAAAATGTCAGTAGTGCTGGGGTTGAGAAATCTTGCTTTATTTTTTTTTAAGATTTCATTTATTTATTTGTCAGAGAGAGAGCACGTGCACAAGCAGGGGTGCAGCAGGTAGAGGGAGAAGCAGATTCCCCGCTGAGCACAGAGCCTGATATGAGACTCAATTCCAGGACCCTGAAATCATGACCTGAGCCAAAGGCAGATGCTTAACGGACTGAGCTACCCAGGCGCCCCGAGAAATCTTGCTTTAGACATCACGTTACACTTCAGAACTAAACTTCCTGCCATGTGTCACACCCTTAGCAGTTTCTACCATCACCCTTCCAACTCACTGCAGAATCCAAGAGAATTTGCTGTCTGCCATGTCTGGTCTAGTCACAATGCTCCTGCAAAGCTCACACACAATTCTCACACAAAAAAATTCAGAGAAAGAATGCTTTCCAAAACTGCATTCTCTTCAGATTTCTGTGACCTCAGCACTTCATGGGCATCATCACAGTATTTGCAGGATAAAATCTGAATACCGCTGCCTGGCTCCGTAGGTTCTTATCTCCATGTCTGCCATTGAATCCCAGATGTCTTCTACTCACATCTGGCTTTCCAGCCAAACAAACTATGTGCGGTTTCCCAAAGGAGCCAGGTACTATCTAACCTCTTTTTCACACATGCCATTTACTCTGTCCAGAATTCCTTTCCACCAGCCTAGCTACTGAGTTCTTACCCAACTTTCCAATTTGGGGCAAATATATCCCCCACTCTGACAATTTCCTATGTTGCACACAGATATTGTGCTGCTCTGGGTGTCTCCCACTTGCATGACATAGAACTTCTAACACTTTGAGTTTATACCAGGTTTTTCTATATTCTCTCATCACTCCTCTCCATGAAACTAGGAGCCCCTGGATCTGGGTTCTCTGTATTTTTGTATACCCAGAGCCTAGAAGAGTGTCTGGTAAACAGCTGGTGCTAAATAATAAAAGTCTGTAAAGTGAATAAGTCATTCGAAGCAAACAACATAATTATCATCTCAATGAATCCTCCAGCTATATTCCACTATCTTTATTTTTTTAATTCCACTACACTACCTTTAAATGCTCTCTGTTTTTCCTTCTCTTTCCCACCCCTTGTCAAGGAAAAGACCCACGATCCTCTTAAGACTAGGAGTTAACATGATGAATCAGCCTGTTTCAGAGATGAAAGAGCTGAGGCACTGAGAAGCTAAGGGACAGAGCCTAGTACCCAGAGTGGGCTCTTATGGGGTCCTTGGAAGACATGAGGAGGGAAGCCAACTCCATTAAAGCAAGAATAAAAGAGGTAGGGGCTATGACCTTTTATGATATAGAAAGTTCACCTGAATTAACTGAAATATTAGCATCTTCCAGGCAGTGATCAGTTAGATGCGTGTAGCAAATATCATGCATGACTCTGATATACTTAGTTTGGTTTCTTTGTTGCTTTTTGCTGTTTGGTTTTTTTGACTGGGGCTGCAGTGGGACTCACAGGCAGGCATCATCGAATGTGACCTGGCTTTTCTCTACTGTACTTCCACTACTCAAATGCTTCCTAGTGTGCAATAGCACAGCCAAGCAAACAGCCTCCCCAAATACAATTTCCTGGGTTTTTGTTTTTGTTTTTTTATTCCTGACACATTTGCTTCTGACAACCTTTCCAATTAGATATGGTCATTTTTTAAAAATTTTTATTTATATAAGTAATCTCTACTCCCACCATGGGCCTCTAACTCAAGACTCCAAGCTCAAGAGTCCCCTGCACCTCTGACTGAGCCAGCCACAAACACGTGACATGGTCATTCTTTTTGCTTTTCTTTTTTAAAAAATATTTTATTTATTTATTTGACAGAGAGAAACACAGCCAGAGATGGAACACAAGCAGGGGGAGTGAGAGAGGGAGAAGCATTTTTCCTGCCTAGCAGGGAGCCCGATGTAGGGCTCGATCCCGGGTCTCCAGGATCATGACTTGAACTGAAGGCAGATGCTTAATGACTGAGCCACCAAGGGGCCCCAAAGACATGGTCATTCCTGAGGCTTCTCAGTTCAAAAGTGAAGAAAAGACAAAACCCCAACTTGGTCTAAATCAAAATTAAATTCGTATCTATGTTGGTTTAAAAAAACTAAATATTGTTAATGAGCAAGCTCAGTGGAAAACAAAAGGGAAAAATTGGCCCAAATTTGTCTAAAGGGCTGTATCATGTCTTAAAGGTAAATGTTAGTCAAAAGGTAGAGTTTATGTAATATCCCCACAAAAAATGACATTCCACTTAAAAAGGAAGTTTTTATAAAACTGCCTGTTTAAAAAAAACTGTTTATTTATACATAAAATACAATATATGCTATATATCATAGTTCATAATATATACAATCTGTGTATCAATATTTATGAGGGGAGCTATATTGACATGATGTAACTGTGTTATAATTTCGAAAATCACAACAGTATGTTTGAACAATTTGTTTTGTTGTTTTAATATGTTTAAAACGTGGAACTATACAGCAACTGATGCATTAATGCCATTTCTCTTTCCAAAACAAATATTTAACATTATTTATATATATATATCCCTAAGTAAAAGAACTTTATTTTTCACTTGCCAGCAATTTCTTAGAATAAACCTGAAAGAAACAAGTTCTGTTTGAAGATGTTTCAAAAACTCCAGACAACTATCTAATGTACATAATTTATAATACCAATATATGAATGTTAAATTCCACCTTTATTATAACGACTATTAAAATTAATTTCCTTTACCATTTTTCTTAACCTAAAAAGCAATTAATAACAATGGGTAATATTGCTGCTCTATTTTGAATATATCCCTGGGGCTTATTTGAATTCTTCTTAACTGAGTTGTGTAAGCAAAGTAAAAAGTTTCTCTGAGAAATAATTAGGCTTTTAAAACAGAGATGTTAGTATATTAGATCAGAGAGATACACAGCTAAATTTATCATTTTCATATGTCTCTTTTCATCTGATAAATATAATTACCTTGTTATTTGCCTTTTTTTAACCATAAAATTTGGTGAATAAATAAAAACTCTGTGCAGCTCAACACATAAAAGTGATTTTTACAGTGATTCAAAAATCAGAGCCATCCTTTCCCATCCTGGTCTCATCGAAAATGGTTTCAGTTAGAGCAGAAAGGTGCTGATGGTAACAGCCAATCTGCACTGAAAGAAACTCCCGACTATGAGCTAAAAGGCACCAGTGTTCAAAGCCTCATTACCCAGATGTCACTAGTACAAAATCACATGCTTTTATCATGTTAAAATAATTAAGATAGCTCACAAAATTTTTCCCAGGGAATTTTAAATCCAGTTAATCCCAATGACCTGTAAAAGAATCTTTTATTTAGTGACACTTTGCTTGCTGTCTTAAAAATGCACATTGTGAGCCCATACCTCTACCTCTGAGCAGAGATGAGTAAGACTATATACTGGCATCTTGGCTTCTAAGGGAAAAAAAAATAAAAAATAAAAAAATAAAAATGGGAAATCGTAGCTTACAGCATGTTTACCACTGTGCTAGATACTTTGATAGACATTCAGCCTCCTACTTCAACCCATTTTGTTGCCAGTAAGAATGTGGAGACCCAGAAAGTCTGAATAAACTTGGCCAACCCAATGCCAAGCTGGGATTTTCACCAACTTCTGTTGATCTAGAAGACAGTTTCAAAAAACTTCGCTAGATAAGTTAGATTTAAAGATACAGACACAGAAGGGGCATAGAGGAAATATTCAACTATGGTCACATCCTCTTAACCATATATTTGAATAACAATTCAACTGAAAAGGAGCAATATCACATTGCTAACTAACACATTACACTAACTGTCTTGGAAGAAGCTCTTTTTTCTTCTGTATATATTCCAACATCAAATAGTTTCAGGCATTTATTCAAAATGCATAGCATACCACTATTAAAAACACGTGCTGAAATTGTAATGACAACCCTCTCCTATCAACCCTCAGCCATATGGACTGGCCCATCCTACAAAATGCATTGTCACCATCTATAAATGAAACAGTCATTAGAGTTGACAAAAAAGTTTAACAGCAAGGTTTCATTCATTCCCTGTCAAGATTTCAAGTTTTTCCAAAGTAAGTGATCATAAGCACATAAAGGCATTTCACTGGATCACATTTTGTGTTTCAGATTCAAAAGCTGTGCAGAAGAAAACCAAGTTGAACTTAGTTCATCACCTCAAACACCCCTCACATAGCCCTTCGCACAGAATCAAGTCAGATGGATCTGGCAGTGAGACTGGAGGGTATTGCATATGGGTATTTCTCAAGGAATGAGACAGGCAGAAAGTGAGAGAGCACAATTTGGAGTTGAGGAGCAGCCATTGGGACCAGTCAATTTTTCCTGAATCCCAAGCATGTCAGTGATTATAGCTGTGTCATACATATAAGTAACCACTAACTACATGTGCATACCAGAACAGATGACATGAGCTAGTTCATTACATCCAGTTAGCAAGCATACAGTACTGAACATAATAAAAAATAAATAGAAAATAATAACGACGTGTTTAATAGAAAACAAAGAAATGAGCTAGTTCAAATTGAGATGTACTAGAAGTACAGAATATATCCTGGATTTTAAAGACCTAATATGAAAAAAGAATGCAAAATATTGAAAATTTCAATTATATGTTGAAATGATAATATAATGTATATATTGAGCTAAATACAAGGCTATTAAAATTAATTCTACCTGTTTGTGTTTTGGCTTTTTTAATGTGGCTACTAAAAATTTTTTAGTAAAAGAAAAATCCTAATTACCCATCTATCCAGAGGAATTGAAAGCAGGCTCTCAGAGTTATTTGCACACTCATGTTCATAGTAGCATGATTTAGAATAGCCAAATGTGGAAATTACCCAGAGGTTTATAAACAGATAAAAATAAACAAATTGGGTATATCTAGATAATGGAAACTTATTAAACCATAAAAATACAAAGTACCATTCAATGTTATAACATGGTTAAATCTTAAGAACATTAAGTGAAAGAAGCTAGTCACAAAAGACTGCGTAGTGCGTAAGTCTAATCATATAAAAGTCCAGAAAAGAGAAATCTATAGAGACAGAAAGTAGATTTCAGGATACTTTGCTCTGGGAGCAAGGGGACTGAGGAATACAAGGTGGTCATAGCTAAAGAGTACAAGGTTTCTTTTATAAGTGATTGAAACATTCTAAAATAGACTATGTAGAGCGATGCACATATTCGTGAATATACTAAAAACTATTGTGTTGTACACTTCAAATGGTGAATTGCATGGCAGATGAATTACATTTCAATAAAGCTGTTCTTTAAAAAGAAAACAATAAGGGAAAAATCCATTTTTTTTTTTTTTAAAAGAGTCTAGGTAGAGAGGAGAGAGAAGAGAATTCCAGGAAAGGGAGTGGCCTCTGGAAATGGACAAAGCTGGCAAGGGAAGATCTGTTCTCTCCCTTGAGTGGACATTCCACATTCTTCCAGATTCAGTCCAAAGTTTTCAAGGGTCCCATGGCACAGCAGCAGAATCCTTAGCGGGTGAAGTCCTCCAGGTCTGCCCTGCTCCCAGCCTTACTGACTCTCCCCTAAATGTCTATATATTCATGCAACCCCACTAAAACGTATACCCCTCCTATACAGAAATGGTTAGGAATAAAGACTGCACAGCAGGGAAAGAGGAGAAAAAAAAAAACCTCACATAATGCATTAACCATTTACTTGTTAGTGAAACCATATAAATAGCATTGTTGCTAAGAGCCACAGAACTTGCTAGACAAGGGTAATGTAACTTCTCAAAGTAACAAAGAATGGATGTATTTAGAAAAATGAAAACTATAGAAGAGTTTTTCTTACTGAATTGCATAAAATATGTGGTATTTGAAGCAAAGGAAAATGTTTCTTCCCCAACAGAATTCCAAAACCAGAAATATGACCAATGCCATTCCATTAAAGAATGGAGACACTTTGCATTACAGCTTCTTAACAGTCCTCTGTAAGGCTACATTCTCACAACTGAATAAAAAGACTCTGCAAAACTGTTCCAATGAAATGGAACTTTTGACCTGTGTTTCATTTAATGGGCAGAAGGTTGCAAAGGCAGGCTGACTTGCTCAGACTGCAGATGAGTGAAGGGAATCCAAGTCCTTGAATAAAAAGAAAACTGTGTTATATGGTCCACTCATTCACTCAGTGTACTTGCAAGAGAATGAAGACAAGAGGATTTACACCCAAATTACAGAAATACTAAAATGCTAGTCCCCCAAATAGAAGCACAAGGCTACAACACATATAGTACCTGACACATGACTCCAAAATAAACAAACAAACAAACCATGAAGAGAATTGTATGGTATTTTTGACCTTTTTTTAATTCAAGTATCTGTGGATCCATTATGAAACTTTGTTGACTAATCCCTCAGGTGGTAAGGAATTCATGAAAAGAAATGGATTATACAACCTTTTTTACATTTTCAAAATGTATCTTAGGAATACCTTTGGTTACTAAATGGTGATTTATGTGATCTCATTAAGTGGCATCATACTAAGACAAGCATGCAATTAGCATGAGTTCCAAACCACAACTGAGGATCCACAGTGAATTATTCAGGACTCAAAAAGGAGAACTTGCTTCTCTTTCATATCACTGTCCAGTGATGTGAATGAAACAGATATAAACAATCTACTGGAACTTACAACCTAGAATACTCTACCTAGCAAGGTTATCATTCATAATAGAAAGAGTTAAAGAGTTTCCCAGACAAGCAAAACCTGAAGGAATTCATTACCACTAAATTGGCCTTATAAGAAATGTTAATGACTCTCCTTTAGTGGAAGAAAAAGGCCATAACCAGAAATGTATAATAAAGATAGCAGTAAATGATTATCAGCTTAAAACAGACTGTCAAAAAAAAAAAAACCAGACTGTCATATATATATATATATATGACTGTCATAGATATATATATGTATATATCTACAGATATATATATCTATACACACATATGTCATATATATGGCAGATATATATACACATATATGTCATATATGAAATATCTCATATTTCATATATATGTCATATGTGTCATATATGTATATATATATATGATAGAACTATCTCTAACAGTTGATATATGTGAACTCTATGTTAACCACAACCTCAAAACTATGATAGAGCCACAAAAAAGAGAAAGGAACCCAAGCATAACACTGATTTCATAAAAGAAAAAAAAATATCCATCTACATGCTGCTTACAAGAGACTCACTTCAGATCCAAAGACACTCAGAGACTGAAAGTGAGGGATGGAAAAAAATATTCCATGCAACTGAAAATAAAAAGAAAGTTTGGGTAGCTATACTTATATTAAAACAAAATTGACTTTAAAGCAAAAAATGTAACAAAAGAAGTGTATTACATAACAATAATTGGTCCATCCAAGAAGAGGATATGACATTAACAAATATTCATGCACACATTAGAGTACCTAACTATATAAAATTTAACAGACATAAAGAGAGAAATTGAAAGCAATGCAATAGTAGTTGAAGACTTTAACACCCCATTACACCAACAGAGAGATCAGACAGAAAACCTATAAGCAAAGAATGGGCTTAAACAACATACTAGACCAGATAGACTTAAGCGATATATGCAGAACATTTAAGCCCAAACTGCAGAACACATTATCTTTGAGTACACATGAAAGCTTCTCCAGGACACATCACATGTTAGGCCAATAAATTCAAAAAGACTGAAATCATATCAAACATCTTTTCAACCACAATGGTACAAAACTAAAAATCAATCATAAGAATAAAATGGGGGGAGGGGACACATGGAAACTAAACAATACCCTGTTCAACAACCAATGGGGCAGTGAAAAAATCAAACAGAAAATCCAAACTACCATAAGACAAATGAAAATGGAAAGACAACTTTCCAAAATGTAGGGGAGGCAGCAAAGACAACTCTAAAAGGAAAGTTCATAGTAATACAGATGACCTCAAGAAACAAGAAAAATCCCAAATAAGCAATCCAACTTTATAAGAAAAGGGATTGGGAAAAAAAAAAAAGAAAAAAAGGTTAGTAGAATAAAGGAAATAATAAAGACCAGAACAGAAATGAATGAAATAGACTAAATGACATAAACTAAAAAATTTAGTAGAAAAGAACGATGAAACTAAACACTGACTCTTTCAATAAAATAAACCAACAAAACTCTAGCTAGACTCATCAAGGAAAAGAGAGCCCAAATAAATAAAATCAGAAAGAGAAATTACAACTGACACCACAGAAATACAAAGGATCATAAATGCTATTAGACAACCATATGTCACCAAATTAGACAACCTTGAAGAAATGGATTAAATACTAGAAACATGCAATCTTCCAAGACCGAGTCATGAAGAAATAGAAAATTTGAACAAACTGATTACAAATAATGAAACTGCATCAGTTATTTAAGAATTCCCAACATACAAAACTCCAGGACCAGACAGAATTTGCAGGTGAATCTAGCAAACATCTAAAGAGCTAACAGCTATCCTTCTCAAGTTATTCTTAAAAAAAAAAAAAAGAGGAAAGTATACTTCTAAACTCATTTTAGGAAAGCCAGGAGGTGGGTAAAAGGAGGGGTTAGTGTGGCCACTCTGGGTTTAACAACGCATTTTTATGTTTCCTAAAGCTGAAGTCTGTGTACTTTGAAAATTAGATTTTTAAAGTTATTTGGTAGGGTTTTTTTTAACTCATCCCCCAACTTTTCTGTATTTTTTATAACTTCCCATTCCTCCTCCAAAACTCTTCTACTTGGAAGAAATGTACTATCTATATCAGCTCTCTAAATCCTCTCTTACGTCAAGTTCCACTCTGAAAATTCCCTCCACCACCTACTCATTGATAAAGAGTACTTTTCCTAGCCTTCCTTCTCAATACGATAGAGATTTTTTTTCCTCCCACACATCAAATAGGTAATGGCCTACAAGTAGGGTAGGTACCCTCCTTGCTTCTACTGATAGACACAAACTTTCACCTTCAGAAGCCCTCACTCCTTTGAAGCATGTGCCATCTGACCATACCACCTGCTCTTCCTTGTGATTATCTTCAGACCTTGCATGTTCTTTCCTGTATCCACCAAGGGATTTATCATCTGTTTCTGTCTTTCCCATTACACTATTCTTGTCATTATTTTCCATGACTTAAGTTTCTATATGGATATTGCACCCAGCAGTGAACTCCTAAATCCTTAGCCTCCTCACTTGCAACACAAGGTCCCAACACAAGGCCACTCCCATGATCATGCCTTAGACTTTGTCATAGAACAGTTAATCCACTTTCCCTAAAACATCAATTTCAAATTCTCACTTCCCAAGTCATCCTTATTATCTTCCTAGCATATGTGCTCTAGCATACATATTCTAATAACTTTCCAACACTGTAAATTACAAGTACAGTGACCTTAAAATGTCTTTATTATCCATCATCCCTTCCTGTCCTTACTTTGCTCTTTCCCACTTTAGAGTACAGGGTCCATAATTATATTATCTTTCAATCACATAAATCATAACCATAGGTGTTTATTCCATTATAATCACACAGCAAAGCAATATCCCTGGTTAGACTAAACTTTTCCCCTACTGAGCACCGTCACTGATTAGCTGAAGAAAATCACAAAGCTACAATGACCATTCACAGTTTCAATACATAGCTGGAAATCTAAAACACAAACTTATTGCTCTCAAGTGGTGCTGTTACATTTCTCTTCTAAACAATATCCCAATATCCAAGACATCTAAGTATTTCACCCCTTCCCAACTGTGGAATGAAAGCAATGCAACGGAACTCCCTCATCTCTCCACCACCAACTATAATCTGCCAGCAGCTTTGTCTTTATGAGCACTCCCCTTCTTGTAAGAGCATCAAGTTGTCCCTATTTCTACCCCAAGGCAATACCTCCACTTGCACTCTGGACCCCATAATCTCTCACTAGCTCAAAGGCTTGGCTTCTGCAGTCACCCCCTCTCCCTGCATCATCATATGTACATTAGATAATTCTCATCAGCATACCAATTAACTGAAGATATGCCTCATTTAAAAACCCTCCCTTCTTTCCCACATTTCTCTCCCTCACCCTACATTCTCTCCTTCTTCATTCTCCCCTCCTCCTATTCTAGTGATGTGCATGGATGCTTCCATGAAGCTCCTTTTATCAACTTTTTAAAAAATATTTATTTATTTGACAGAGAGAGAGAAAGCATTAAGTAAGCAGAGCATAAGGGAGAGGGAGAAGGAGAAGCAGGCTCTCCACTGAGCAGGGAGCCCGATGCGGGACTGGATCCCAGGACCCTAGGATTATAACCTGGGCCGAAGGCAGAGGCTTAATGACTAAGCCAAGCAGGCACCCACCTTTTATCAACTTTTATCAATTTCACCAGTCACCTCCATGCTGCCAAATAAAGCAATTCCTTTTCATTCTTCATTTTACTCTACTACACAACAGGATTTGACAGATTTGACATTCTTCTTTTTTTTTTTTTTTTTAAGATTTTATTCACTTGACAGAGAGAAACACAGCCAGAGAGGGAACACAAGCAGGGGGAGTGAGAGAGGGAGAAGCAGGCTTCCCGCTGAACAGGGAGCCCGATGTGGGGCTCGATCCCGGGTCTCCGGGATCATGACCTGAGCCCAAGGCAGTCACTTAATAAACTGAGCCACCCAGGTGCTGCCAGATTTGACATTCTTATTCAAACTTTTCCTTCAACTGGCTTTTGTGACAGCATATTCTATTGGTTTTGCCCCTACTGCTCTGGCTACTCTTCAGTCTTCTTGGATGATCTCTTTTCCTCAGCCAGAATCTGAAGCCCCTGGGCCTCCTTCCCTTCTCTGTCTCTCCTCTCTTCTATTTAAGCCAATTCAGGCTCATGCTATTAAATACTGTGTCTAAGCTAAGGACTCCCAAATTTGCAGTTTCTAGTCCTGAGATTCAGACTAGTATGTCTAACTGCCTTCTCATTATCCCCACTTAAAAGTCTCATAGGCTTCTGCAACGTACATCCAAAATAAGCTCTTGAATTTCAATCCAAGTAAATCGTACTATCTACCCAGTTCTACAGGCTAAAAATCTGGAAGTCCCATCCTTTCCTCCTTATTCCATAGAATCAGACCACCAGCTGAATCCTTTTTCTGTCATTTTCCCTAATGTAATTACACTATCCTAGAGCTACTCATTATTGCCCAAGAATTGGAATGACCTCTTAACTGATATTCTGGTTTTAATTCTTGCCCTCTTATATAATCCCTTATCCATGAAGGGATTGCTATCATCTTTTTAAAGCATAAAGCATATCATTCCTTGCTAAAACCCTCCAGCAGCTTCCTGTTCATCTTGAATTAAATTCAAATTCTTTACTATATATCCCACAAGACCCTCCCTGGTCTTGTTCTTGCTCACCTTTCTGTTTTTGTCTCCTTTGGCCTTCTGTGACTATTTCATACACTCCATTTTTTTTTTCTTAAAATTTTTTAAAGATTTATTTATTTGAAAGAGAGCACAAGTGGGAGGGGCAGGAAGAGGAAAAGGGAATCTCAAGCAGACTCCACACTATGCACATAGCCCAACACAGGTCTTGTTCTCAGGCTCCTGAGATCATGACCTAAGCTGAAACTGAGAGTCAGATGCTTTAAAGACTATGCCACCCAGGTGTCCTACACATACTCCATTCTTTATCACTCTCAAATCTTTCGTTTCTGCCTTTTCCCTTTATCTGAAATGCTTTTCCTCTAAATCAGTCCCCTCTCTTCCTAAAATTTTCATTCATTTTTATTTGTGGCAAACATGCACATCAATGACTTTAAAATATATCTATGTTTATATTTATATTATATTTAAACTATGAGTTTATGTGAACTTTAAGTTTAATCCCATTTAGATCATTCATGAATACAAGTACACTTTTACATGAAATATAGTTTCATACAAAAAATATCTAATGATAAAGTCATTAGGTTGAGAAATATTTTTATTCTATTCTTTTCTTCCACTCAAATGTTATACTGTGTGAATCAAGCTCTTTGTCAAAAAAAAAAAAAAAAGCAAAAGCATTACCTTATTAAAAATCAAAAACTAAAGTGACAGGAGCAAGTTCGAAATTGACAAAATAGTTTGATTCAAATAACAATGCGATGTGCTTTATTTTAATATGCTTTATACATAAATATTCAAAAATGCTTCAGAATTAAAACCATTAACAAATTCTAATACTACAAGCAACTTTTCTAATTTACACAAGTAAAGATAATTTTCTTTATCATTATAAACATTTCTCAGAGAACTATATCCTAATGGTAGGAGACAGGCAATAAATAAGTGCATATATGAATAATAATGTCTGACAGTGCTAAAGCTCTATAAAAATTTAACAGTATCTAGTAATGTCCAATGGCTGGGGAATGGGCCTGGTGTAGCCAACAGAGCAAGGAGGATCTCTGGAGAGGACTCTTAAGTTCTTAAGTACAGGTAACTGTGTTGTAAAATAATATATTCATATATTCAAATGATTTGAACACTTTATTCATTATATATTTAGTAGTAAGTTTTAGAGAAAAACAAGAATTTGAATGAGAACATGTTCGGGGGAAAGAAAAAAGATAACCCTACCCCAAAGCATTCTTAAAATAGGATTGTGAAGACTTCCCTATTCAAAGAAACAAAGTTATTTTGAGTAATAATTTTTTGAATGGCCAAATAAAACAGGGTAGCCATCCCAAACAAAAGCCTCCTCATTTATAGGTTTTTGCTACTTCTTATCTTATGCTATTCAAACACCACTGTCCAGAACCTTCAAGGAGCAGCATTTTTCCTTAAAGGAAAGGACCATTCATCTTTGCCTTCTTATAGCCCTGCACAGCTCCAGGCATGTCATAGGCATTCAATAACCACTTAATCAACTATGTCAGTCAATCTTCTTATCCTCCCATATCAAGCTACTCCAGTTCCTAACATATAGGAGGCACTAAATCAATATGTTTATTGAAGTAACATGTTACAAATACATCATTCATCTAAATCCCTACGGTAGGGTAGCAACAAAATAAAACAAAAGAAAAAACATAGGTTTTGAAGACAGATAGATCTGGAGTTCAGGGAGCCCAGCCATACTCCTTAGTATCTATCTGGACTTAGACAAGCTGAGTAACCTTTCTGGATTTCAGAGCTTTCATCTGTTAGAAAAAGATAATAACTTGCAAGGTGCTATGAGGATTAAAAGACCAATGTGTGTAGTTCCCGCTAGAGTTTCTGACCCAAAGTAAAGCCTGTAACAGTAAGAATTGAGATCACAATGTTATTATCACCTTAGTAAGCACATATTTATGCCTTAAGTACCCATAGATACATTAGTAATGACTATTTTCATCATTGTGGGCACCAGGACTATTTCTGAGATTTTTTTCCCCAGGAGAGCAGAGATCAAAGAACAAACCAGAGTATTCCAAACACATTCGCAGTCTCAGGACTGAGCAGAACAAGACATGATCTTCAGAGCTTTCTCTCTGGACATGTGGCTCTGCTAGAGGCAAGTTCTACAGTGAAGACTTCTACCATAGAATGGTAAATTGTAAACAGTTTTTATAGAAGGCTGTTTTTCTCAGACCAAAAGTGTTATTCTGTTGGCATTTTCAAATGACTGTGTGAAATTATAATACAAAAACAGGGTTTGCTGTAATGAGATATCAACTTTTACATTTTCTTTTTTTATTTTTGTATATTAAGAATTTCTATTAATGCATGACTCAAGCCAAAAACCTTAGCATCATCCTTGACTCTACTTCCTCTCACACTCTACATCCAGTCCCTTGGGAAATTCTGCAGGCCCTCCTTTCAAAATACAACCAGGATCTGACTTCTTTTCTCATCACCTCCCAAGCTACTACTTGGTAGCTCAAGCAGTAATCATTTCACCTGGATTTTGTACTAGCTTCCAACTGGTCTTGCTGCTTCTACCATTGACCCATTCAGTCTGTTTTGGGCAGGACAGTCAGAAGTATCCTTTTAAAACTTCTGTTTTAACTTGTCACTCCTCTGCTCAACACCCAGGATGACTCCCCTCTATGCTCAGCATAAAAACCAGCATCCTCAGCATGGCCTTTGAGGCCATCTGTGTTCTGGCCCCCTTACCTGTCCACCCTCCTTTCCTACAACCCTCCCCTCACCCACTGCTGCAGCCACACTGGCCTCCTTGCCTGCTCAGGAATGAAAAGGCAAGTGTCAACATTGTGTTCTTTGTTCTACCTGTTCCCTCTACCTAGAAAGTTCTCGTCCCAGACACCCTTTGTCACATATCCTTCATCTCCTTCAAATTTTTGTTCAAGCCTCATTTCCCTAAGGCCTGCCCTGAACACCCTACTTAATACTAAGACCTATACAGAAAGACACAAAAAGAGGACAGCATTCACCATTCACCATTACTCTACTTCTTTAGTGTTCAGTAAACACATAATCAATGAATATAAACCAAGAAAATTAAAATTCCCCATAATTAGTAGAAATATGCCTTTTATGTAGGAAGCAAGCAAATCTTTGCATGTGCAAAACTCAGGATCCTTCCACTTAGTTTAGAGCCACCATTTCTGCCTCAGCCTGGTGCTATCAAAAGGACATGAACTAATATTTAGTACAGAATATGCACAGGTTAGTTTTCAGAACCGATAAAATACAAAGATTCTACCCACATGGGTTATGAGATGTTGAGCCTAAGAATTTGGGAATTTAGACAAAATCAACATAAAGGATACTGAAATTTTTTTTTAATTAGCAATTAGTACCTACTCTCATCTTTCCGTCTTTAAAACATAGTAAAAGAATTTTTTTCTTCTAAGTTAAAGAAGTTATTGTTACTTTTGTCTATAATTTTTAATATCTTATGTGTCATTGATTAAAGTAGATACCTTATAATCTGTCATTATTTCTATTATTCCTACCTATATATTTTGGGAATAAAATGTTTAACATATTTTTCTTTGAATTTCATCTCTGGTCTCAAAGCCTCTCTCTAGATAGTTGTGAATTCCAAAATTAAACATTGGGCAAACTAAATAAAAGTTTATGTTAGGCTGGAAAATTACTACCTGAAGCCCAAATTTGGTCCAATTCTGTTCTAAATAAAGAATTATTGAAATAGCCATGTGCATTCATTCATAACTTGTTTATGGCGGCTTTCACACAGTATCAACAGAGCTGAGTAGTTGTAAGAGAGGACATATGTCCAACAATATATATTTACTATCTAGCCCTTTATAGCAAAGGTATACTGACCTGTATTAGGTGATTTACCTTTCTCCTGACTTTTCACAGATTGCTGTGTAACCCCACATGACGCCATTTGTCATGACCGCTAGTCCAGTATATGAAGGTGACATTCAAGAACATTAATGACAGTTGCCTAAGAAGGCCATGAACATATATAGTTCCCTTCTTTTCATTTTAGGGAGAAGGTAAAAAACAGAGTGGGGAGAAGTTATTTAAATCCAAAGAATGGATGTCCTTCACTAAAGGGCACTGCTTACCCCTTGACTTTCAAGAAAATAAAAGCAGAAAGGTTCAGTACACAGGAAACAGGAATGAGAAACAGATCCTTATTTTTTGCTAGCAACTCATGATATCACAAGTGGCCAGAGCTGTCTTACATTACCGAACCATAAAGTGACACAAGAAAAGTGAAAACTTGTTAGAGACCTCAAGCCACAGTCTGATTCCATCTGCTTACCCATGGCAGCCAGCAAATGCTGGAGCTACATTCCAGCCCTCCTGCTGCTACAATGCTGACAGTAATTCCATCTTCATGTCACCCTGCCACATTCACTAACATTGTCAAGACAAGGCCCATGTGACCTGAATGCTGACTATGACCCAGCTTCATTTCAGAAACGTGAAGTACCAGCTGCTATCCCATACTCTAGCCTTTTGCAGCTGCATTTTGCCAGTGAAAAGCACATTGAAATTTTATTAGCTTCACAGGGGCCCATTTATGTCTACCTTTTTCCAATGTTCTGGTCAACAGACACCTGAAGAGTTGTTAGGAAAGCATTCCTTAAGCCAGGCTCGATAATAATCCATTACTTGAGAATATGTACTATTCCACAAGAAAATTCTACAAAGCGTTATCCTAAGAATTTCTATTTGTGGTGGATCATGACATACTGTGAGTTATAAACAGAGAACAGAATTATATTTGGCCTATGGACAGTTTTATTCCAAACTGATTTTTTACTGTGATAAACTATCCATGACATATAATTTACTATGTTAATCTTTTTTTTTTTTTAAGATTTATTTGAGAGAGAGCAAGAAGGGATGAGTCAGGGGTTGGGGGGAAGGGTAAATGAAAAGAACCTTCAAACAGACTCCCTGCTGGGTCCAGCACTCCATCTCTGGACCCAGGAGATCAGGATCTGAGCCAAAACCAAGAGTTGGATGGGCAACTGACTGAGCCTCCCAGATGCCCCTATGTTAATCATATTTAAGTAAGAAACTGCATGGCATTAAGTACATTCATGTTATTGTGTAACCACCACTACCTTCCTTCTGCAGAACTTTATCACCCCATACTAAAACTCTAAGTCTATAAAACAATAACATCCCATGCCCCCTCCGTTATTTTTTTTTAAGATTTTATTTATTTACTTAACAGAGAGAAACACAGCTAGAGAGGGAGAGGGAGTGAGAGAGGGAGAAGCAGCCTTCCTGCTGAGTAGGGAGCCCGATGCAGGGCTCAGTTCTAGGACTCCAGGATCAGGACCTGAGCTGAAGGCAAATGCTTAACAACTGAGCCACCCAAGAATCCCTCCATTATTTTTTAAATTTCCTTTTCAAATCATTCATTATGGATATACAGAAATGTTACTGATTTTTGCATGTTGATTTTGTATCTTTTTACTTTGCTGAATTTGTTTATTAATTCTGAGAGGCTGTGAAATCATTAGTTTTCTTCATATAATAACTTATCATCTGCAAACAAAGATATTTTATTTCTGCTTTCTAGACTAGATGCCATTTTGATTTTGCCTCCTTGCTCTGGCTATAGTTTCCAAAGCTATGTTGAATGCAAATGCCAAAAGTGGGCATCTTTGTCTTATTCTTGATCTCTGAGGAAAAGTTTTCAGTCTCACCATTAAGTATGATGTTAGCTGTGGGGTTTTAATATATGGCTTTGTTATATTTACCTGATTTTCTGCAATTCCATATCTTTTGAATGTTTGTATCATGAATGAGTGTTAAATTTTATCAAATGTTCTTTTCTGCATCAATTTAGATGATCATATGATTTTTCCCATTCATTCTGTTAATATGATATATTAACATATCGATCAATTTTGTGTGTTGAACCATTCCTGCATCCCAGAAATAAATCACATTTGGTCATTGTATATAACCCTTTTAATATGCTGCTGGATTCTCTTTGCTAGTATTTGGCTAAGGACTTGTATATCAATATCCATCAGAGATACGAACCTATAGTTTTTCTTTTCTTATGGTATCTTAGGCTTTGGTATCAGGGTGATGCTATTCTTATAGAATGAACTTGGAAATGTTTGTTCCTCTTTAATTTTATGGAAGAGTTTAAAAAGGATCAGTGTCCAGTCCCAGGGCCTTTATTTATTGAGAAGTTTTTGGTTATTGACTCAATATACTTACCAATTTTAGATCTATTCAGGCTTTTCTGTTTCTTTGTGATTCGGTCTTTGTAAGCTTTGAATATCTAGGAATTTGTCCATTTCATTTAGGTTATTGATTTTTTGGCATACTATTGTTCATAGTACCCTCCTATAATCCTTTTTATTCCTCTAGATAGTAATATCCCTATTTTAATCTCAGATTTTAGTAATTCAAATTTTCTTAATCTAAAGAGCTATCAATTTTGCTACTTTTTTAGCAAAACTAACTTTTCTTTGCATTTTCTCTATTGTTTTTTGATTCTCTTTTATTTGTCTCTGCTCTGATCCTTACTATTGCTTTCCTTTTACTAGTGTTGGGTTTTGTTTGTTATTATGAATATAATTCATTTTTAAATTCTGTTTAATATCATACCTGGGGTTCTCCTCCTCCAAATATCAAAACACTTTTACCTCTTTCCAGTAGCCAACAAGGCCAGAGTTAATGTCCAATTCAATATTTTGATGATAAAGACAGAGTTTAGAGTCATTTAGTGCCTACTATGTGTGAGGTGTTACACAAAATGCTTTCCATACATAGTCTCATCTAATCATCCCACAGAATCTTCATTTTACAGATGAGAAGACTAAGGTTCAAAGAGAAAATAACCTGCCAAACTCATATGATCACTACATAACAGAAACATGATGTAAATCCAGGTCTGTGTGACCTCAAAGCCCAGATTTTCCTATTAAACTATATCACTCCTACTCATTCATTTATTCAATCATTTTATATTGATCATCCATTATATGTGCCAGGAAATGTTCTGGTATAGAGGATTCATTAACGAACAAAACAAAGATCCCTGCCTTGTGGTACCTTTGTTCTATTGTGGGAAAAAACACCAAAGGGCCAGGTGGTATGCAGTATTAAATAGGGTGGTCAGGTTAGGCAAAGACTTGAATCCAGAGTCCAGAGGGAACAGCTGGAACAAAATATGCTAGGCCATCAAGCAAGATGATGCTTTGGGTTCATCAGCGGGCAAGAAAGGCAGGGTGGCTAGAGCAGAATGGAAACAAGATTAATAGGAGGGAAGGAGGTCATAAAGAGAATGAGGTTAACAGGGTAACGGGATAAATTTAAGTAAATAATCTTTTTAAAAAAGATTTTATGTATTTATTTGACAGAGAGAAACACAGCGAGAGAGGGAACACAAGCAGGGAGAGGGAAAGAGGGAGAAGCAGGGGGAGGGAAAGAGGGAGAAGCAGGCCTCCCGCCAACCAGGAAGCCCAACGCAGGGCTCAATCTCTGGACTCCAGGATCATGACCTGAGCTGAAGACAGAAGTCCAATGACTGAGCCACCCAGGTGCCCCTAAATAAATGATCCTTTATAATATTTCATATATTTAAGTATATTTAATATATATTAATATATATTTTTAAATAACCTTAAAATGAACCACTTTGTACCCATCTCATCATTAGTAAACCATGTATGCCACTTTTCCATCCAGAGAAAACATTTTATAATTTTATTATTCCCAAACACTGTATTATTTAACATGATTTGAACATTTATATTAATTGAATCAAACTATATATTTTCCTATACATTGTTTTTTTAATCTATATTTGGTTTCTGAGATCTATCCTTATTTATATTTGCAGCTATAACTCAATAATTTATACTTCTATTTTAATAAACTATATGAAAACACCATATTTATCCACTATATTATGAATGGATACATGGATTTTTTTCCCCAGGATTTTGCTATTATAATGTAGCTATGAACATTCTTGTATGCATCTCCTATGAAAACATAAGAGGTTCTTTTTTTTTTTTTTTTTTGAAGTATCTGAATAGGGAAA
>PITA01017855.1:0-42116 GCA_004023965.1 Spilogale gracilis
TTTTTATTTATTTATTTGACAGAGAGAGAGAAATCACAAGTAGGCAGAGAGGCAGGCAGAGGGAGGGGAGGAAGCAGGCTCCCGCTGAGCAGAGAGCCCGATGTGGAACTCGATCCCAGGACCCTGAGATCATGATCTGAGCCGAAGGCAGAGGCTTAACCCACTGAGCCACCCAGGCGCCCCCTGATCATGTGGGTTTTGCCTCATTGGAACTTGATCCCTTGCTGCCAGCCAGGGTGAATGAAACTCAAGAGCAAGCCTGCTAGCAAGATGGAGTCTTATACCATAATGTAATCCCACTGTATCCCTGTGCCATATTTGACAGGCTAGAGAAGTCACAGGTCCCTCCCATACTGAGGAAGGAATTGTCGAGGGACATGAGCATCAAGAGGCAGGGGCTGGGACTACCACCTGAAGTCTATTTTCTACAATACCTTTCTCTAATATTATATATTTTATATATGTCTTAAGTAAACATTTTTGCAAAGCTAAGCCTCACAAAGAATAAATAAAATAAAGCCTAAGGGAACCTTTAGTTTACCAAATTCTTATTGGCTAAAAAAATTCCTGGCCTCAGAGAAGAGGGTAAAATGGTAATCAGAGAACATTGTCTGTGACTCTGTAGCATTCTGAAAGTCCCCATTTTCAAACTGGAATGGAGTATCCTCCATTCATCTGGAACTCTCAATGCAATATGGACCTGTCATCATTTGATTCATTGAAACCCTTTCAGGTTATACTCCTCCTGGGGTAATAATATTTTATGAGTTTCATAGGGAGGTACGTTTTATTTATCTAAACATATTTCTTTTAAGCTTCCTTGGTCCTAATGTGCATGCATCTGATTAACAAGTATGGGTTTGTCATGTCTCATAATTTTAAAGAGTGAGCTTAAGATTTCCTTTTTCTTCCCTTAAAAATGATTATTAAAAGTATTAGAAAAGTGTAATGAAATGATTATAAAAAGTATTCATGCAGGGCACCTGGCTGCCTCACTCAGAGGAGCACATAACTCTTGATCTTGGAGTGGTGAGTTTGAGCCCCACATTAGGTGTAGAGGTTACTTAAATAAATTAAAACTTAAAAAGAAAAGGTGTAATGATCATTGTAAAAATTCAAACAAAGCAGAAACATAAAATAAGAAAAGCCTGAATTCGCCTTATAGGTAGATTTTTTTTGTAGATGTAAGTATGTTAATAGTATAGGTCTGTGGGGGCGCCTGGGTGGCTCAGTTGGTTGGGCCACTGCCTTCGGCTCAGGTCATGATCCTAGAGACCTGGGATCGAGTCCCGCATTAGGCTGCCTGATCGGCGGGAAGCCTGCTTCTCCCTCTCTCACTCCCCCGCTTGTGTTCCTTCTCTCGCTGTGTTTCTCTCTGTCAAGTAAATAAATAAAATCTTTAAAAAAAAAAATTAGTATAGGTCTGTGTATGTGTGTGTACAGTCTGCATAAATGGTATCATACCCGGTGTATCCTTTTTTTTCAACTGAACAGTTATAGTGCAGGCATTTTCCTGTGGCGGTAAATATAACTACATCCTCACTTAAGGGATGTTTAGTATTCCACTTCTCTGTCAATGCCATATTACCCCTGTAACTTCCTTGCTGTCAAGTGAAAGGGAATTCATGTACTCTGCTTTCTTCATTTGATAGCATCTCCTCACTTTGATCATTGTGGTTGCCATTCCTTCTCCCTCCGAAATCAAGTTTCTTGAAAAATGAAATCTTTGTCTTCCCTGAAACTGTGATAATTGTGGGAAGAAATTTTTGACTTACTTAATTTGTCTCACTTGCTTTGGGTTCCCAGCTTGTTTTGCTGTTCAGTGTTGGCTTTGTTACGTACTAGATAGGGGAAGGACCCCGTATGTCTGACTTGGCAGTTGTAAGGTCAGCGTGAGGTCATGACTCAATAACCATCATAGTTCTTCTGTCTGCAGAGGACTCAGGTCACACTTACGGGTGCCTCAGCAGCCCGGACAGCAGGAAGGGGGGAATGAAAGGGTTCCAAGAAGTCAAAAGACAGTAAAAGCCAGGCTTAAACAGAGAAAACTAAAAGGAGCATACTGAGGAAACTTCTAGAGTGCGTCAGGAATCTCCAGATCTCCAGTCTGCCTCTGTCCAGTCTATTGTTCCCTGCTGCCAGGGCCTGGGTTTGGTGTGTTAACTCTGGATGGCTTACTTGGAGAACGCTGTTGCCTTGATGTCACTGGACAAATCACTTTATAATAAACCATTCCTATTCTTTTATGGTATCAGTAAACTGACGCCGTTCTTTGATGGTGTCAAATGTTTGAAATAGGTGGTCCATGAAGCTAGGACCAGAAGCTTTTGTTATACTAAAATTGTGTTAATTGTGATTGTTACTTTTAAAATGTCTTTGTACATCTCAGAAAAATGCTAATGGGGCATCCTGTAAAACAGTAAATTTAGTTACCATTGGTTAGTCAAGTTACAGCCTAAGCCAGTATGCACTAAAAAAGACATTGTGTCAGCTCACACTGAAGAGAAGGGATGGGCCCTGAATCTTTACATAACACCATAGGGGATCTGCTCTCTGATCGACATTCTAGCATCTGTTGCTCGCCTCCCCTCTGGGTTCTTAACCCACCTCCTTCTTTCTCCCTCATCGTCTTCCTTTTTCTCCTCCCCATTCAGACTCACTCAGATAGGCAGGCCCTTTCCTGGAGTCCTTAAATGGCAGTTTGAGGTCCAGGCTTTGGTCAGATTGGAGCCTGGGGAGCCTTTGTTTTGCTGAAAGTATGTATTTGTTATTCTCAGAGGAAGCAGTAGAGGGCATTGTAGCTGTCAGATGCTTTTGACATTTGAGGCCTATCTTGTTTAAGTGAGCTATTTTAGTACACTTTCTTATTTTTCTCTCTTTTTCTTTTCTTTCTTTTCTTTTTTCTTTCTCCTTCCTTCCTTCCTCCCTCCATCCCTCCTTTCAGCAAGAAGACATGTAGGAAAATACTCTTAAAACTGCAATAATTTGAAGATGTTTTATGAAAAAAGTTATATCTTATTAAAACCATAAAGCTGATCTCTCTTGCTTCTAGAATCTTGTAGCAAAATATAAAGAAATAAATTTATGAAGATACATAGAACTCTAAATTCATTTTGCTGCTTTTTGTATAAGTTGTTTTACATGTTTTAAGTAACGTATGGGTTTTTACTTCTGGAAAAATTCCCAATTTTATTTCTCTGCCTCAATTAAAAGGGAGAATTACCAAGATCTTCATCACACATCTTCATGGAGACCATTTCTTTGGCCTTCCTGGCCTCCTCTGCACAATCAGCCTGCAGAGTGGCTCTGTGGTCACGAAACAGCCTATTGAAATCTATGGCCCTGCCGGGCTTCGAGACTTTATCTGGAGAACCATGGAACTCTCTCACACAGAGTTGGTCTTCCCCTACGTGGTCCATGAGCTGGTGCCTACAGCAGATCAGTGTCCTCCAGAAGAACTAAAAGAGTTTGCGCACGTGAATGAAACAGACAGCCATCCCAAAGAGGGACAAGGAAGAACTATCCTTTTAGACTCAGAAGAAAACTCATACCTTCTGGTTGATGACGAACAATTTGTTGTAAAAGCATTTCGCCTCTTTCACCGAATTCCCTCCTTTGGGTTTTCAGTTGTGGAGAAGAAACGCCCAGGTAAACTCAATGCACAGAAACTGAAAGACCTCGGTAAGTGATTTTCTTTTGTTTTGTTTTGTTTTTTCTTCCCCGACCTCCTCATCAGTTAAGCTGTTATTAGCTGAAGCTGCTAGAAGTGTCTTAATAACCTTCCTTTCCTGTCTCCCAGGCCTAAAACTGACATTTTCTCTACTTACACCTTTTGCCTGAATTTCATTTATTAAGGGAAATATGTGGACCTCAAAGATGCTATTCAGACCAAAACTCAAGTATATATGTAAATCCTTTTCTCTTCAGCTTTCTGGATCCACATTTTCAGTCTGTCTTACCGTCAGCTAGCTAGCTTGGTCGGCAGGGCGGTGGTCGCTGTCTCAGGTCTAGGCTTTTCTGTTTTCCTATCTTCCTTTTGACTATGTTTTTGTTGACCTCTTTGGCCTAAGAATTTTCTGCCATAGTTTGTAGCTGTGCAACTGCAGCGAGCTACTTTCAGGATTTTCCTTGTCAACCTTGCCTACTCATTCAACTTGATTAAGTTAATTTGGTGTTCAGAACACTGCCCCTCAGCTGTTTCACACATCTGGCTTCCTCATAGGCGGGAGCTAGCACACACAGACAGACTTGGGTCCCCTCTAAGGCTTTGTACCTCCTCCGTGCCAGGCTGTCTTGTGTGAGGGGCTCTTCAGCTTCCTCAAAGCAGCGTCCAGGTCCCTTCTACCCCCAGCATCACTGCCTTCCTTGTCAGAGCCCATAAAAAGCATGATGGTGTCTTTTGTATATTTGTCTCTTTATGCCATCTCTTCCTTCTTCCCCAACTAAAACAAAATACTAAATATGAAGAGAAGTGACTTACGTCAAAAGTATTTTTCTTATCTAAAAATCTGTGGAGGGGCACCTGGGTGGCTCAGTTGGTTAAGCCACTGTCTTCGGCTCAGGTCATGATCCCGGAGGCCCGGGATCGAGTCCCACATCGGGCTTCCTGCTAGGCAGGAAGCCTGCTTCTCCCTCTCTCAGTCCCCCTGCTTGTGTTCCCTCTTTGGCTGTGTTTCTCTCTGTCAAATAAATAAAATCTTTAAAAATAAAAAATAAAAATAAAAAATAAAAATCTGTGGAAATACTATTGTATTGGGAAATTTTAAACATGATACATGCTGGAATAAGTGAGTACTTTTCTGTATGTTCATTAGGTATTGTTCAGAATGATGATCATGTGTTGTTCTAGATGAATATAAGAAAATTGATATAAGAGGAACTATCCCTGTCCACAGAGAAGGTTGATTATGTATGATTGCCAGAAATGCTCCTTGATCTTGTGATCCCAATGATCCTCTCAAACTAGTTTTTTTTTATTAAGTTAGTTTGTAGTATTTAAATGGACTCATTAAATTTACTCAAACATGAGCTTGTTGGATAAAGCAGTCTCAGAAACTGTTACTGCATTCACAGCAGAGAATCAAAGCTGGTAGCTTGATTGTAAGGTCTCAGTCTTCGTGGGACTTAAAAGCTTAAAGCTCATATGACACATGTGCTTGGGAAATGTTTTAAGTACTAGGGCATCACTAATATCAATAGCCAACATCAAACTTGTAAAAATATATAAGTATTCCAGCTTTTCAGGAGTAGTAAAATATTTATAACAATTATGAAAAGAATTGGATGCCTTTTACATTAGCTATCCTGTTAAAACAGATTCTCTTAACAAGTCATGAGTTCTAGTCCCATGATGTGATGTTATCCGCTTTCATCATTAGGTGTGCCACCAGGTCCTGCCTATGGGAAGCTGAAAAATGGAATTTCTGTTGTTCTGGAAAATGGAGTTACAGTTTCTCCCCAAGATGTCTTAAAAAAGCCTATCGTTGGAAGAAAAATCTGCATATTGGGTGACTGTTCTGGGATTGTGGGTGATGGAGGAGTGAAGCTGTGCTTTGAGGCAGACCTGTTGATCCATGAAGCAACCCTAGATGATGCTCAGATGGACAAAGCAAAGGAGCATGGCCACAGCACACCGCAGATGGCAGCCGCATTCGCAAAGTTGTGTCAAGCAAAGAGGCTAGTTCTGACTCATTTCAGCCAGAGGTACAAACCAGTTGCCTTGGCCAGAGAAGGAGAAACAGATGGGGTTGTAGAACTAAAAAAGCAAGCTGAATCAGTGTTAGATCTCCAAGAAGTAACTCTAGCCGAAGACTTTATGGTGATTGGCATTCCAATCAAGAAATGAACCCAGTATTCAGATTACATCCTGACTTGTCTGTGAATACGTTACTGAACCAACAGTCAAGTTGGTTGTTGTGGGGATGGTGGTGGTTGTGGTTGGTGTTTTGGTTTAAGAGTATTTGTGTCCTAATAATCCTAAAAAGGATAGAATGGCATTGCTGAACTGATTCAGCAGTGAAAGAGAGCAAGCTTTTTGATAATAAATCATTTAAAAAAGAAAAAAGAAAAAAAACCCAGCATCCTCCTTAAAGACCAAATTTGACAAAATGATAAACTCTTCAGGGATACATGTTTTGTGGCTGCTGCCTCAGATACAAGCCACTATCGCCATGCAGTCCTGGGCTTGCTTGTGCCCAGTTTTATTGCTATTGTTGGCAAAGTACATAGAGCTTAGCCCTCTTGGCTCAAAGTGGTATTTTAGCAGTTTGTTGAATCTGTCCATGTTATTAACAGAATAGAGAAAAATGTAGTGAGATATTATACATGCAGGATTGAAGCTAGCATATTAAATCTTGATTTGTTTGCTGGAATACTGAATGCAGGGTCGAGGTAGGTGTTTATCCTTCAATTATTGTTTTCTTGAAACTTTCTGGTTTGTTCTAAACCTGTGGGTCTCAGCTGGGGGTTATACCATTCCCCTAGAAATTACGGGGATGTTTCATGTCAAAATGATGGGGTGGGAGTTGGAGAAGAGTGCCATTAGAATTTAGTCAGTAGGAGCCAGGGATGCTAGATCCTACAATGTTGAGGTCAGTCTTGTACAGCAAAAAATGATCTCACCCCAAAATGCAAATTGTAGGCCTGTTGAAGTAGACAACAAGTTACAAATTATACCTCCAATGTGAATATACTTTATCAAAATTAGTGTCATGAATTGAACTGGTTAAGTCAAATTCTTGAAACAAACATTAGAGAACTAGCCAAGCAGAGATGTTAGGATTGTAATATCATGTCAGATATTTGACAGAAATGAGCCATGAACTGTAACTTAAGAATCTGGAGGTAAAGAAATGATATCTTTTACGCTGAGGCTTAATTTATGTGTCCCCATCAATAATTCTTTGAGCACAGTTTTATTTTAATAAGCTAGCTTTTCCTTCTGAGCTGCCTTCTACCTCCCTTCTGCCTGCCATGGGATATCTCTGACTCATTTGACCCACAGTATTTCTCAAAATGGAAAGCTAGTCTCATGCACAAATTCATTCAAAAGGATTTCCTCATCACAGTTTGGGAAACGCTTTATGTTGTGTGTCCCTCTGGAGGCGTTCTAGTGCCCATCAGTATTATAAAAGCAGTACTGCTTGAATGATCACAAATCTGTCTTTGGTGCCAGAAACACATGACTTCAGAGTCTCATTCTGTACCTTGTGGTCTGGTGCAGATTACTTACTCTTTAAGAGCTTCAGCTTGCTCATTTCTAAAATGAGAAAACTAATAAGATCGACTGTGTAGGATCGCTGTGAACATTAAATAAGACAGTGCATAAAAGGAACATAGCACATTGCCTACGGATGCTGAGAAATCCTGCAGTAGAGGGGCCTGTCAACCATTTTGAACTTCTTTCTCAGTATTGTTTCACCACATACTATCTATTAACCTTTCAGGAACCTTGAGTTTTATAGTAGATGTATTTGGAAGTTCTGTCATGGTATGTACTGTTATATTCTTTAAAGTTCTGGGGCTTCTCTCATAGAAACTTTTGACTCCTGTATGGCTCTAGAGTTTCTAGAGTAGTGAGAATCAAGATGGGTCTGTTATTCAAGATCTCAGTCACTCTGAAGCAGTTTCCAGAATGGTCTGATTCTACCCTACGTTACGGTCTTGGGCCACCAAAGTTTGACTAGCTTAAAATGTATTTTGATTTCTGAACTCAATTAAAACAAGCATTTATTAGACGCCTAATGTGTGCCCAAACCTGTGCTTCCAGGCTGACAGTACTACTGTATGGAGCTCTGGAGGGTAAAGGCTGTGTCTTAGTCACCTCTGCATTCTTGGAATTACTTGCTCATAATAAACACTCAGAAATGTTTATTGGATGAAATGAGGCCTGATATATGACTACATAAACTTTAGGACCTAAAGTTTAGGACCTGTGCCTAGCCCATTTCATTACTGCATTTGCCCAAAAAATTTTGACCACCTATATGGTGGTGCCCTGTTTAACTGAGTACCAACTAAGTGCCAGTGCCAGGTTTTACTGTGTTGGGACTATGTAAGTGAATATAAGACAAAAATTTCAGGTTCACTGTCTAGGTGGTAGATACGGATAGTAAGACATAAAAGTAAATATACAGGTCCTTCACATACTCTAATCTTGTAGGCTGGCACTCAATTTTGCTGTTCTTGAGTGTTCTTTGGTAGCTGACTTGAGCTGTGCCCTTAGAATCAGGCCCTACTAATATATGGGGCAAACCCTCAGGGACCATGGGAATGTGGGAACAAATTGATACAATTAATCGATAAAGCATAGGGTATTGATACAATGAATCGATCAAGCATAGGGTGTAGACCCATGGTGAGAATTGCTTCTTTGGCCCTCTTCTGGCCTAGAATTTTTTTCTTAATGGTAGGTCACATTCTAAGACTTTATGGGGCTAGAATTAAGAATGAAGCTTATACTGGACTTCCCAGAGCCTGTAATCTGCTTATGGTTGTATGACTCTAAGAGGGGATTAGAAAACGTATTGTGCCCCAAACTTATTTGGTCACGGAATCCTCTTTTGGCAAGGAATGTGGAGAAATATTATTACCTAATACTTCTCAAAATTAGGGGCACCTGGGTGGCTCAGTCGTTGGGCATCTGCCTTCAGGTCAGGTCATGATCCCGGAGTCCCAGGACCAAGCCCTGCATCGGGCTCCCTGCTCAGCGGGGAGCCTGCTTCTCCCTCTCTCACTCCCCCTGCTTGTATTCCCTCTCTAGCTGTGTTTCTCTCTATCAAATAAATAAATAAAATCTTTAAAAAAATTCTCAAAATTATTATATTTATATTTTTTACCTGTAAAATTTATTGAGGTAATGAATTCCATACCTATGCTTAGTATTTTCCTTATCCTAAACTGGCTCTTCAGTTGTCAGGAATCTAAAGGTATCTGCTTACTTTAGATTTCCAATTCTCAGAAGGTGTTTAGACTTGCCCAAATAGACCCCAGATGTGCTCTGTTTTTCTAATACTCATGCTTCATTAACATACTTCTAATGAGCTTTTATTTATAAAAAACAGTGTATGCTTGGTAGATAATCTTTTTTAAGGATTCCAGAAAGAAGATGATTACTCATAGTTCTACCACCCCGAGAACAACTATTTCTCACTCAGTGGTGTTCATATGAAGGTGTGAGTCACTAAGGTAGTACATGGGTGGACAAGGGTGTGAAGGTAGGCAAAAATCCTTGGCTCTGATTCCAGAACCTCTAAGTCAGTTGGTCACGGGTGGAACCCAAGGATCTGCATTTTTAGCAAACTCTGTGTCTGGGTCATTCTGAGATATATGGGTAGCAAACCAAACTGGGAGAAAAAACTCTTTTTCTATGCACTTAAAAAAGAAAGAAAAGAAAAATGAGTGTGCATAGATATTTTATATATATTTAAATATACTATGTTTGTAAATGTGTGTATGCTTTTACATGTAGCATGGACCTCAACTGTTTCTCTCATTTAACATTATGAGCATCTTCCATGATGTTAATTGTTCTTTGAAAGCATGAATTTAATGATCTTATAGTATTCCATTCTATAGATGTAACATAATTTTCCTGCCTTGGGGACATTGGGGGCATTGAGGCTGTTTTCCATTATATATAAATAATACTATTGTGAATATTCTTGGGCATAAGTCTTTGTATCTGAATATTTCCTAGGGGTGGATTTATTGGAGGGTCAAAACATCTGACTTGTTTTAGACCCACCTGTTTTCTAGCTTGCACTCTGCAGCGGCAATGAGAGTCCTATTTTGCTACTCTACGAGTGGATGACACAGTTCAATTAATGACCTTTTGAACACTTTTAAGACATTTGTCTTATAAAGATTATTTTGGCCTCCTTGTGCAAATAGCTTTAGCATGTCTTTCAACTAGCACATGTAATTCAACTGTAATTTCCTTGAATATTATGCCAACTTCAAAATTTGAACAGTTTTTACTTGATGGGATAAAAGTCTTTACTGCTTCAAATATGTTCATAACTGATATACAGGGAAGGTACTTTCCTCCTCACAAAGATACCAATTTATAGTGAAATGTAGTTGTTCTGTCCTTATTGATTGGTGGGTTGTCAGGTAATGAGTGATTCAGAGTATTTTTTCTTAATATGAGAGGAATAAAAAGGAAATGCTTTGAATATTCACTCTTGACAGGATAAGAATAAAGTTTGGGCATGGTGGGAGATGGGGTAAGCTCAAGAAATTCTTATCTTCCCTAGTAGAAAGTAAATAGTGCTTAACACTAGAATATAAGTAGCACTTTAAGCAAAATCATGTTAAAAAGAAAAAAGGGGATGTAGTAAATACCAGATGAATATTTAAGAATGGAGGAAGGGATCCTTTGTGGAAGGTGCAAGGGGTATGAGGAGGGCTGGTCGGAGGACTACTGTTTCTATAAGCCTAATAGTACTAGTTCTGGTTGCTATTTAAACAGTTAATGTGTGTATGTATTCATTCAGTTTAAAAATCATATGAAAATACACCTAGATACAATTATTCTAAATAATCATATCAGTTGCTGGTTTCCATATGGATGCTATAGGTATTTGACAGTTCCTCTCAAGCCTTTTTAACATTCCAATCTGGGGCGCCTGGATGGCTCAGTCTGTGAAGCAGTCAACTCTTGATTTTGGCTCAGGTCATGGTCTCAGAGTCCTGGGATCAAGCCCTGCATCAGGCCTCACGTTCAGCAGGGATTGAGGATTCTCTCTCCCTCTGCCCCTCCCACTCATGCTCTCTCTCCAAAATAAATAAATTTTTTTTTTAAGATTTTATTTATTTGACAGAGAGAAACACAGCCAGAGAGTGAACACAAGCAGTGGGAGTGAGAGAGGGAGAAGCAGGCTTCCCGCCCAGCAGGGAGCCCGATGTGGGACTTGATCCCTGGTCTCCGGGATCATGACCTGAGCCGAAGGCAGTCGCCCAACCAACTGAGCCACCCAGGCGCCCCCAAAATAAATAAATCTTAAAAGAAAGAACATCCCAATCCTTTCTGCATACTGCAAAGTGATTTTTTTCAAAATGCACATCTGAGCCTAGTATCCGCCTACTTGAAAACCGTCTTACCCATCCTTTGCTCCCTAATCTTTTTCCACAGTACCGTTCATTTTTGCAGCTCCAGCCGCATGGGTCTTCTTTTAGTCCTCTGTCAGAGGTTTCTGTTGTTGCACAGTCTTGGGGAACTACTTCCTATGCTGGGAATATTCTTTCTCCTTCCCATAAGTTAACCCTTACTGGGCCTTCAGATCGCAGCTCTGCAATCATATCCTCAGAGAGGCCTTCCCAGACTTCCCACTAGGTAGCTTATTCCTCTAATAGCACCTGCACCCAACCTTCCTGGTGTGACATTCATTTTTGTTTTGTCTGAGTATTTGATTAATGTTCCTCTTTCCCGCTACCACCGCAAGCTTCCCAAGACAGAACTGTGTCTGATTTTTGTTGCCTTTTGTGCCCTAGCTCCTAGCTCATTGCCTGGAGCATACTAAGCACTCAATAAATAGTAGTGACTGGCTCAATTTTCCTGGCCATCCTGTTCTATTAAGGTACAATACCTCATTCTCCTAGAGATTTTTCCTGATCGATATTAAAAGCAAAGAAAAATCCCCACCCTTACTCTCTGAACTAAAACTGGAGAGGAAAAGAATGGTTGTCTGTGACCCTAATGAAGCCAATTCTTATAAATAATAATTCTAAAGTTTTAACTTTGTGTCCTGTATATGCAAACAGATATCTAGCATCAGAAAGGGCTGGAAAAAAGTTTCTGTGCCTAAGAAATTAGGATGTTGGTTTTTGCTAGGCATAGAAAAATCAAAACAAAGGTAATAAAGAATGAGAAGAGAAGGCCAAGCCCCATGCAGGAAACTGGGAGAACCTTAAAAACACAGATGTCTGACATTCAATATATGGTGGCTGTGGTGCTTGAAGTCCCTCCAAACCCCCCAAAATGTCTTTGAAGTCTGATAAACACATAGGATTTAAGAAATCTCTCCTCAACTCTGAACACTAAACAAGAACAAGTTCTGAATTCCCTGCTGCAGTTGACCTGGGTGGAAAAGGGACAGCAGAGGGGAATCTGGGTGACTCAGTCCATTAAGCGGCTGACTCTTGGTTTCAGCTCAGGTCATGATCTTGTGGTTGTGGGATCCAGCCCCATGTCAGACTCCAGAGTCGCCTTCAGATTCTCTCTCCCTCTCCCTCCTGATAGTTCATGCGTGCTATCTCTCTCTTTCTCAAATAAATAAATAAAATCTTAAAAAAAAAAATGGAGGGGGAAGAAAAGGGACAGAGCAGAAGGGAGAGAGTGAGACAACCCTAAACTAGTATATTCACAGGAGCTGGAGTCGGGTGAACACAGAGCCTAAAGTCTCCCAGGAATTTTCAGAAATTGTAAGGTGGGCATTGACCTTTTTGTAACCCATGGGATGGGAAAGGCAGAAGAGATGTTGAGCCCATTTCATGTGTATCTTAAAGGGCAAGGCAACTTTAACTGCTAGATACAGATATTCCTGTGCCCTTGACAGACATATTCTAAGGATTAAAAAGCTGTCATATCCAGGATAATAAGGAAGTTGAGGGAGGGGGTGCCTAAGTTTACCCAAAGTAAGAAATATTTCCACTCCTAAATAAAGCTAACTGAGAAACAGTGTTTTTCAGATGTCAGCATGTTAATTATACACTCAGCAGATATGGCAGGTACAAAGATTAAATTCGGCCACAAAAAAGTAAAAGGGGGAAAGGCAAGGGATCGAGTTTCCCAGCTATATAAATCCACCCGTGACTGCCAGGAACTGTTCGGGCAACCTCAGGTAGAGCTAAGCAATATTGAGTTTGGTGTCACCAACTGAAACTAAGGTTATTTTGTCTAAGTCATCCTCTACATTGTTGTGGCTCCCAGAGATCATAGGTTTGTCTAAATGAGACCATATCTCTGTCAAACATCTTGGACGGAAGCTGACCTTGTAGGAGTACCCACATCCGGGTCAGCAACCCAAAGGCTGTTCCTAATCAACCAACAGAAGGCCTTGATGTAGAACACATCTTCATACAGCTAGTAGATACTGGAATATGATCGATTTTTCTCCCACTTGCCTCTACTAAGAGGCAGTATAGCCTACTGCTGTGGTCTTCAAACTAAGGTATTTGTATCTCTAGGGGTATGCAAAGACTTTTCTAAGGATACACAGGCATGCTTCCATGTGAAGTATTTCCCAAAATCAATCTTCATGAGAACTAGCGTAGGCAAAATATCTTTCTGGGTCCATTGCACAATGCTCCAGGATGCCAAAGAAGGGAATAGATGAAATATTGGCACTGGGGCTAAAACATGAATGATTGGGTATCAGTTCTTTTGCATATTGGGTAAGTAGTTTCCCATCTGTTCTTTGAACAAAACTGAAGGAGGATCTAATGAAGTCTAGATCAAGGAGTATCTAATCTGTCCAATGATAGATATTTTAAACTGCTTTATTGAGATATAATTCACATACCATGCAATTCAGTGGTTTTTCTTATATTCAGAGAGTTGTGCAAATATTACCACTATCCATTTTAGAACATTTTCATTATCCTGTAAAGAGACGGGATAATTACCCCATAAAGAAACCTTACCCTTTGGCACTCATTCCCACTTTCTTCAGAAACTTCATAGCCCTAAACTACTTTCTACCACTCATCTACTTTCTACTAATCCACTTTCTGTCTCTATAGATTTTCCTATTCTGGACATTTCATTCTAAACAAGGAAGTAATATACCTTCCACAAATACTTCCCAAAAATGGAAAAAGGGAATACTTCCCAACGTATTTTATGAGGTCAACATAACCTTGATGCCAAAACTTAAGGACATTAAAAGAAAGAATGGGGCGCCTGGGTGGCTCAGTTGGTTAAGTGACTGCCTTCAGCTCAGGTAATGATCCCGGAGACCCGGGACTGAGTCCCACATTGGGCTCCTTGCTCGGCGGGAAGCCTGCTTCTCCCTCTCTCACTCCCCCTGCTTGTGTTCCCCCTCTGGCTGTGTTTCTCTGTGTCAAATAAATAAAATCTTTAAAAAAAAAAAAAAAAAAAAAAAGGAAAATTACACGGGGCACCTGGATGGCTCATTGGTTAAGTGTCTGCTTTCAACTCAGGTCATGATCCCAGAGTCCCAGGATGGAGCTCTACATCAGGCTCCCTGCTTGGTGGGGAATCTGCTTCTCTCTTTCCCTCTGCTTCTCCCCCCACTTGTGCGCTTTCTCTCTCTCTCTCTCCTCTCCTCTCTCTCTCTCTCTCTCTCTCTCTCTCTCTCTCTCTTGCTCACTCTCTCAAATAAATAAAAAAAGGAAAATTACAGTTCAATTTCTCTCATAAAACCATAAAGAAACAATTAATTGAATTCAGTAATATAGAAAAAGAATAAGACATCTTGACAAAGGGAGTTTATTCAAGGAATGAAAGATTTATTTAACATTTTGAAATCAATATTATTCATAACATTAATAAAATAAATGGAGAAAAGTGGTAGGATGATCTCCATAAATACAAAAAATTTTCTGATAATTTTTTTAAAAGATTATTAGAGAGCATGTGAGGGGGGGGAGAGGGAGAGAATCTCAAGCAGATTATTAGAGAGCATGTGAGTGAGAGAGAGGGAGAGAATCTCAAGCAGACGGTTGAGCTCAGAACCTGGTGTGGGGATCCATCTCATGACCCATGAGATCATGACCTGAGCTGAAACCAAGAGTCAGACACTCAACCAATTGAGCCACCCAGGCACCCTTCTGATAAAATTTAATATCCCTATGATAAGAATTCTTAGCATATTAAGAACAAGAAGGAATACCTTTAATCTGATAAATGTCTGCAAAATAATAGAGTAAATATTACATATATTTAGTAATAAAATATTGAAAGTTCCCCACCTGGGATGAGAAACAGACAAGGATGCTCATTCAATACCCCTTCTACACAATATGGCTTTGAAGGTCTTAGTGTAATAAGGCAAGAAAAATGAATAAAAGGTATAAGCATTAGAAAGGAGGAAATAAAACTGTCATTGTTAGATGATATGATTATATACTTAGAAAAATCCAAAAGAATAAGCAGATAACTTGTTAGGATTATAAGTGAACTTAGCAAGACATCTGGATACTCAATCAGTATAGAGAAGATCAATTTTATTTCTAGATTCCCACAATAAACAGATGTAAAATTTTTAAATAAAACCATTTACAGGAGCATCAAAAACCTGGAAATAGATCTAATGAAAGATATGCAAAACTTAATTGAAAACTATAAAAGATTATTGAGATACATTAAAGACTCAAATACATGGAACTATATACCATATTAATAAATTTGGGATATTCAGTATTGGAAAGATGTCATTTATCCCTAAATTTATTTGTCATTTCTTGGTGTAGGTGGGAGTAATATGGGTATCTTCATGGTGTGAAAATCATCAAGCTATTCAGTTGTGATTTGGGCATTTTTCTCATGTACATTATACATCAATGAGAGTTTAAGAACATTTTTGAGTTGCATGTCAATTATATCTCAAAGCTGAAAAAAATGGGGGGAACTTTTTTAAAGAAAAAACTCTAGGCAGAATTTTAGAGATTCTTATTTCTTGGTTATTCAACCAGGTACCAATCTAGGTATTATGTGAATTTTGCAAATATGATTAAAGTCCCAATCCAAGTTATCTTAAGATACAGAAATTATCTGTGTGGATCCGATCCAATCTGGGGTGCTATCTGAAAGCAGAGAATTTTCTCCGGCTAGTAGCAGAAGGGTAAGTTAGAGAAGTTTGAAGCGTGAGAAGGATTTGAGAGTCCATAGCTGGCTTTGAAAATGGAAAGGGCCACATTCAAGGACTGGAGAGTGGTGCCTGGCCGGTAGCCAGCTGGAAAGCAGACTTCAGTCCTATAGCTGCAAGGATCTTAATTCTGCCAACAATACTAATGAAGCCTTTTCTTCCCCAGAGCCTCCAGATAAGAACTCAACCCTACTTATACCTTAATTTTGGACTTGGGAGACCCTAAGCAGAAAATTCAGTGACTAGCTCTAACCCTCTCTATCCACCATGGACTTCTCATCTATAAAATGGTGAAGTAATAAGTGGGTGTGGTTTTAAGCTGCTAATTTTGTGGTATTTTGTTATGCAGCAATAGAAAACTAATACAATTGCTATGTAATTTTAAAAATATTTTTGTTTTCTTGAGATATAATACGCATACTACAGTTTGCTCAACGTGTATAATTCAATGACTTTTAGTATGTTCATAGAGTTCTACAACCATTCAATTTTAGAACATTTTCATCACCTCAAAAAGGAACTCCTGGGGTCCCTGGGTGGCTCAGAGGGTTAAGCCTCTGCCTTCAGCTCAGGTTATGATCTCAAAGTCCTGGGATCAAGCCCCACATTAGGTTCTCTGCTAAGCAAGGAGTCTGCTTCCCACCCTCTGCCTGCCTCTCTGCCTACCTGTGATCTCTCTCTCTCTCTTTCTCTCTTTCTCTCTGTATCAAATAAATAAATAAAATCTTTAAAAAAAAAAAGGACCTCCTTACTCTTTAGCTATCACCCCTAGGTTCCCATCCCCCTAGCCCTAGGCAACCACCAAACTACTTTCTGTCTCTATGGATTTGTCTATTCTGGATATTTCATATAAACAGAATCATACAGTGTATGATCTTTTGTGTTTGGTTTCTTTCACTTAGCATGTTTCAAGGTTCACATATTTATATCTGTCTATCAGAACTTCATTTCTTTTTAAGACTGAATAGCAAATATTCCATTGTAATGACTTACCATATTTTGTTTAGCTATTCATCAGTTGATGGATCAGGCTTTCCTTCCTTCCTTCCTTCCTTCCTTCCTTCCTTCCTTCCTTCCTTCCTTGCTTGCTTCCTTCCTTCCCTCCATCCTTCCTTCATTCTTCCCTCCCTCCCTCCCTCCCTCTCTCCTCTCTCTCTCTTTCTTTCTTTCCTTCCTTCCTCCCTTCCTCCCTCCCTCCCTCTCTCTCTCTTCCTCTCTCTCTCTTTCTTTCTCTCTTTCTGTCTTCTTTCTTTCTCTTTCTCTCTTCTTTCTTTCTTTCTTTCTTTCTTTCTTTCTTTCTTTCTTTCAAACAACAAACACATAAATTTGCCCTACCAATTTTTAAGTGTACATCAGAGTATTGTTAACTATTACTAATAACATATTATTGTACGACAGACCTCTCTGGAACTTTTTCACTTTCCATGACTGCACCCTTATACTTATTAAAAATCAACTCATTTCCCCTTCCCTCTGGCCCCTGACAACCACCAATCATGTAATATAAAATAATAAAAATATATGGTAAATATTAAATAAGGTTTTAGTATACTCTAGTCCTTCCTGTGTCTTTCTAGAACAGTTGTTTAGCATGGTGGCTAAGAGAGTGATCTTTTAAATTCCAGCTCTATCACTAGTCATAGAAGTCCCTTAATCTCTGATTCATTGTTCTCCTCTTTACACTGGGTAATATAATAGTATCTATCTCACAGGGTCACTGGCTGATTTAAATGAGTTGATAAAAGTGTAACACCTAGAATAGTGCCCAGCACATAGTAAGTCCTCTATAAATGTTAGCAAACAGTATTATGTCTAAATTATATGGATTATAAATGCCTTAAAAGAGGGCCCTTGCCTTCTTTACAGTTAAGATGTAGAGACCGTTCAAGCTTTCTGTATTGCTTTGCTCAGCAGTATTAATTTATTAGCAGAGGTAGGCATTGTCTTGCTTGCTGGTTTCTCCATCTTCTCTAAATTTAGGACTAAATAAAGACAGTTGTGGGAGTGGAGGAGGTTTTAGAGATCTCTGGTCCAAATCCATTGGGTTTTTGTTTTGTTCAAAAGCTATAATCCAGAGAGAATCTAGAAGTATCTGCTGAAGACCATTTTGGGCATCTTTTGCAGGAATTTGTAGCGTCTATTTACATGTTATGTGCATCCATACTTTGAATCTTCAACCATTTGTATTATAGTAATATCCTAACTGGTGTTCCAAATTTGATGCTACTTTATATATGGTAATTCCTAAGTCATGACATATGGATATTAAATAAATTGATTTATGAGAAGCAATTCACTTTTTCAATCTTGGATTACAATAGTCACAATCTTACCATCCTAGATTTGAATAAAGATGCCTAAGAATAGGGCATCATAATTAAACTTTACATTTGTATAGCACATAATAATACCTTAATCTGTATACCTTGTTTCATGCTTAAGTACTCAGTGAGGCAGGCAGGTAGGGGAGTATGATGAATTCCATTTTGTAGATAAAGAAATTAGAATTAAGAGGTATTAACTGACTTGCCTAAATTTACTAAATGGTAATAAATGGCAGAGCCGAGACTACGCTTAGGTTTCCTAACTGTTAGATAGTGCCCTTTCCATTCTGCTGGCAGAGGAAAAGTTGGGAATTCCCACTGTCTTCCACCAGGTTTTACAGCCTGATGCTACTAAGGACCAGACAGTACTTGCCAGCAGTGGTCTGTGCGTGAGCCTTCAGTAAAGGCCTGGCCTCCTTCGGTCCATCTCAGTTCGTAGATGCTGTAGCCTTATCCCCCTGGCAATGAGCATTTACACCAGGCAAACGCTGTAGATAACAGTGTTTAAGGCATTGTTAGAGCTGAGAAACTTTGGAACTGAAAGATCAAAAACAGTCATCGATTAAATAATTTGAATAATGGGGGAGAATCTTCTAGTCAACACTCAGTCTCTTTGTTTCTCACCTCAGGCTAAAGATGCCTATTAAAACGCGATGTAACATGGCTACAGAAGCTGTTTTGTAGACAGAACTTTGAACAAAAGCAATCATAGGAGTTTGCAGTTTGCTTTCTCTGGAAGAGAGCTACCCTCCCAGAACTGCTTGTCATTGCATAGATAAGAGGCAGAAAGAGAAGTAGCCTGAACATCTGTTTGAAGGGGACTGCCTCCATGTGGTTGAGAGTATTTATACTGTAAAGGAGTTGGCTTGAATGGCAGAGACAGAATGACTAAAATCTCTATGCAATTAGCATATAAATTCTGACCCGACAAGTATATACTGGCATACACAAGTATGAAGCATTTGATGTTGGGCGTAGAAATGGGTGAAGAGAAAGCCCATGCAAAGGATCCATGTCACGTAACATGCCAGTATGATAGGAGTCTGTATCTCAGAGGACTAAAACCGAATTGAATGAGCCCAAACAATAACAGAATTTATTGATTTCTTATAAATCAAAAGAACAAGGATGGGGGTGCCTGGGTGGCTCAGTGGGTTAAAGCCTCTGCCTTCGGCTCAGGTCATGATCTCAGGGTCCTGGGATCGAGGCCCGCATCGGGCTCTCTGCTCAGCAGGGAGCCTGCTTCCTCCTCTCTCTCTGCCTGCCTCTCTGCCTACTTGTGATCTCTCTCTGTCAAATAAATAAACAAAATCTTAAAAAAAAAAAAAAAAAAGGAACAAGGATGGTACCAGCATCAAATCCAACTGGATCCAGAGCTTAAAGTATATCAGGGTTTTTCCCTCCTCTCCTAACTCTTAACCCTGCTCCGCTCTGTTTATTATCCTCTTTGCTTATGCACATGGACTTCCTCTGTGGAGTCAGAGAACATGGTTGCCAGCAAGGGCAGACAGATGCTCTGTCCTAGCATAGCAATCTCAGCACAAAGAACGTGGCTTCCAGGCTCAAGGGCAACCAAATGCCAGAACTGGTCAGTCGTTGCTTATGCCTCCACATTCAAATCAAAGCACATGGAGTCTAATTACCAGAAAATTCCTGGTGAGGAACCTGGCTGGGCTATCATAGTCCACTCCAGCCATGGTTCCCAAATTTACCTGAGGATAAAAAAACACCTTGATCTTTGTCATAAAACAGATTCCTAGGCTCCCCACTCAAACCAATGGAATCAGAACATGCAGGAAAGATGGATGATAACTCGGATATTTAACAAGTGCTCCAAGTATGTTAGGTTCCTATTGCCACTGTAAGAAATTGCCAAAATCTTAGTGGCTTAAAACGACACGAGGATGCTGCCCGATAGTTCTAGATGCAAGAAGTCCAAAATCAGTGGATTAGTGTCAAGGATTTGATAGGACTGTTTTCTCCTGGAGGCTCAGAAAGAAGAATCTGTTGGTCTTTTTCAGCTTCCAGTGGCTTTCTGGTGGTGTTCCTTGGCTTGTGGCCCCCTCCTCCATCCTCATAGTGCAACAGTCTAATCTCTTCTTCCATCATGACATCATTTTCTACTCTCACTTTTCCTGTGTCCCTTTGATGAAGACCATTGTGATTACTTCAAGGCCCACCAGAATAATCCAGGATTATCACCCCACCTTAAAATCCTTAACTTAAAGATTTTTTTTTTTTTATTTGACAGAGAGAAACACAGCCAGAGAGGGAACACAAGCAGAGGGAGTGAGAGAGGGAGAAGCAGGCTTCCTGCCGAACAGGGAGCCCGATGTGAGACTCGGTCCCAGATCTCCGGGATCATGACCTGAGCCGAAAGCAGTCGTTTAACCAACTGAGCCACCCAGGCGCCCCTAAAATCCTTAACTTAATCACATCCACAAAGTCCCTCTTGCCATATAATGTAACGTTCATAGGTTCCAGGGATTAGGAACAGACACGGTGGGCCATTATTCATGCTGCCATTCTACATAATTATTATTAGGTAAATTTGAGAAACACCACAAGTAATGGCTAGTTAATATTAGAACTTCAATGTAAATATTCCAAACCACAAATCTACAAGCATAATTAATTATTTAACTATGTACAATACATAGATGCCCAAACACCAGATTTTTGCATGTATCAATAATTCATGCCATTTTATTTGTGCGTAGTAGACCACTGAATGAATTTACCACAATCTATTTGTATATTCACCCATGGATGGACATTTGGCTTATTTCATTTTCTGTTTATTTTGAATAAAGCTACCCTGAACATTTGTATACAAGTCTTTGCAAAGACATATGTTTTCATGTGGGGGTGGGGGTAAATATCTACAAGTGGAATTGCTGGGTGATATGATGAATGTATATATCACTTTTTTTTTTTAAGATTTTATTTATTTATTTGACAGAGAGAAACACAGCTAGAGAGGGAACACAAGCAGAGGGAATGAGAGAGGGAGAAGCAGGCTTCCCGCCAAGCAGGTAGCCCGATGTGGGACTCGATCCCAGGTCTCCGGGATCGTGACCTGAGCCAAAGGCAGTCGCCCAACCAACTGAGCCACCCAGGCGCCCCATATCACTTTTTTAAGATACTGCCAGACTGTTTCCCAAAGTGACTGTGACCATTTTACTCTCCTAGTATTCCAGGTACGTCACATCCTTGTCAACACTTGATATGGCAAATCTTTGTAATTTTAGCTTTCCTCATGGCTATGAAGAGATATCTCATTGTGGTGTTGTTGGGTGTTTTTAAGTAAGCTCTGCACCCATTGTGGGGCCCAAACCCATGACCCTAAGGTGACAAGTCGCAAGCTCTACCGACTGGGCCAGCCAGGCGCCCCTCATTGTGGTTTTAACCTGCATCTCACTGACCACTATTACAAGTGAGCCTCTTCTCCTGTGCTTTCAGCCATTTGTATATCTTCTTTTGGCACTTTTTTTTTTGCCTTTTTATTTGTACTATTTCTCCCTATCATCTTTTCCCAATTTTTTTTAAGATCCTATTAATGCGAATGCCCTTGAGGCAGCAGTGGTAGCTCCATAGGGGTGGTTTCTGCTAAGTGAGGCCTTGGGAGGAAGGGGTGATGGTAGAGGAGGTTGGGGAGGCCTGGGGACAAGCGGGGCTCATGCTTAGGGCAGAGTGAGGAACAATGAGGGACTCTGGATCCAGAAGGTCAAGATTAGAGCCACTATTGTTTAGGTAGGAATGAAAGGGTATACAGTGTTGTTGCTGCTAGAAGTTTTAACCTAGACGTCATTGACAACAAGGTTTGCTTTGGGGGTCACTCGGCTTGGGAGGCTTGGGAGATTGCATTTCTAGATCCCTTTTGCCAATCTTGTTACCGCCGGGTGAAAATGCCTGAGAGCCGCTTGGAAATAAGAGTTTGCCTAAAAGGAAGGGACAGAAGAACAAACATTTGACTGATTCCTGAATGGAACTCACTCAATTCTCCAAGCCTTAGGTTTCTTCTGAGGGTAAAAGCTCAGGAGTGGAACTGCTGGGTTTCAGGGATACCACATCCTATTTCTGTAATACCAGCTGCTCTCCGGATGACTGCCCAGGTTACGCTCCGCTCCCACCAAGAGCACCTTACTGCAAGCAGGGAATGATATCTGATTCCTTTTTTTCTTTATTCCAATCTGAAATGGTATCTAGTTTTAATTTACATTTCACTGATTACTAATGAGCTTAAATATCTCTTAGTAGACTTGTTAGTCATTCAGATTTCTCCTGTGAATTGCCTCATCATATCCTATGCTCATTTTGTTTTCTGTTGGATTTCCTGTCTTTTCTTTAAAGCCATCTTGGAATTTTAAAAATATCATATATCTTTATTTTGTGTTGATTTTGATTATGACAAATAACTTTTTTCCTGTTTGATTACTTATTAGTTGTGGTTATCATGGCCTCTATAAGACAGAAATGATTTAATTTAATCAAATCTATGGATTTTTTTTTGTTCCCTTAAAATTTGTACATTTGGCATCTTTTTTAAAGAAAATTTTCCCACTCCTAAAGTCCCAACAATATTCTGCTACATTTCCTTCTATTGGTTTTATGAGTTTGTTTTTCGAATTTAGGATTTTTTTAATATATATATTTTTTTATTTGTCAGAAGGAGAGAAAGAGAGAATAGGCAGGGGGAGCAGCAGGGCAGAGGGAGAAGCAGGCTCCCCGCTGAGGAAGGAGGCTGCTGTGGGACTCCATCCCAGACCCTGGGGTCATGACCTGAGCTGAAGGCAGAGGCTTATCAGACTGAGGCCCCCAAGCATCCCACAAATTGAGGATTTTAATCTGCCTAAAGGATTATTTTTTTTGCATGTGTTATGAGATTTAACTGAATTTTTCTCCTTAGAGTAAGACAGTTTTTTTGTCTATCTACTGAATAATTCATCTATTTCCCACTGATTAGTGTTGTCTTTCTATCCCAAGTTCCCCATACTAATGCCTGCTCTGTTTGCTATGCCAGTACCACACTGCTCTGATTATTCTAGATTTGCAATATGTCTCATTATTTGGTAGGGTGCATTCCCCATCCCGCCCCCTTTTGCTCTTCATTTGAGATGTGTCTTAACTATTTGTAGATATGTGTTCTTCCATATATTTTAGAATCAAATTCTCTTCACTTAGGATTATGATGCAATTATACTTAATTTATAGGTTAATATTGGGAGAATTGCTATTTTTATAGTGTTAAACTCTTCTATAACAATATGTTCTTATTTATTCAGGTTTTCTTTTATGCCTTTTAAATGAGTTTTACGTTTTTATGTGTGTTATTTGGTAGTTTAATTTCTATATATTTTATGGTTTTATAGCTACGGTAAATGGTATCTTGTTTACTGGGTTTTGAAGGTATAGAGGAATGCTACTGATTTCTATGCACTGCTATGTGGCAACCTTCCTGAACTTGTGTGAGGTCTAATAATTTGTTAATTCTCTTGAGTTTTCCATGTAAGTGACAATAACACGTTTCTCTCTTTCCTTCCAACCCTTGAACTCTCTCATGGCATTACATTACATCAGTCCTCTATCTTTGTGTCCAACAGAGTGGTGGTTAGCAGTTTGTTTTGTTTCTGAATTAAAAGTGATCACGTCTGGGACACCTGGGTGGCTCAGTGGGTTAAGCCTCTGCCTTAGGCTCAGGTGGAGATCCCAGTGTCCTGGGATCAAGTCCCACATCCAGCTCCCTGCTCAGCAGGGAGTCTGCTTCTCTCTCTCCCTCTGCTTCTGCCTGCTGCTCCCCCTGCTTGTGCTCTCTCTCTCTGTCAAATGAATAAATAAAAAGTGATCACATCTAAGGGTTCACCATCTAGAGTCTTTGACCTCTAGACCCTCTTTTAAAGGGCTACCTAATTAGGTCAGGCTCACCAAGGTTAATCTTTCTTGATTAATTATTTAATTGTATTTATTTATTTGTAAGATTTTATTTATTTATTTATTTGAAAGAGAGAGAGAAAGAGCATGAGTGGAGATGGGAGGGGAGAGGGAGAGAGAGAAGCAGATTCCTTGGGAGCAGGAGTCAATGAGGGACTCAATCCCAGGACCCTGGGATCACAATCTGAGCTGAAGGTAGATTCTTAATCAACTGAGCTGCCCAAGCACCCCTTGATTAATTAGGGGTGATTACTGACTTCAGCACTTTAATTATATGTGTAAAATCCCTTCATATCCTTTCTTATCATATCTGTTTGTCATATGTGACCTAATCACAAGAGTGATATCTCATCATATTCACAGTGGCTACCCCCACTGAAGGGGAGGAGATTATTCAAGGGTTTATCTCTGTGGGCATCATATTAGAATTCCACCTACCACATCCAATTCATATTCAGGACTAGGTAACCTCATCTACGTAACATCTATAACTCCTTTCTGTCAGGTCAGATCTCAGTTCTCAATTACTCATTTACTTTATCCGGCAATACACATGACTAACACTCTCAGAATAATAATGCCAAGACTCTACCACCATGTGTTTGTCCAAGATAGGTTTTAAGATCTGTATGTGTATGTTTCTACTTCTAGTTCTTTTGTCCTTAGGCTGTGTCCTGCTGGGGACGTAGAGTCAAGTTCCTTGTTTTAAAATCACTTCCAATAGCTCCTGCATGTGCCAACAACTTGAAAGAGTGAGGTTCATTTGTTTTGATTTGTCTTCACTTCTTAGGGATTGCTCTTTTAACTTTAACTTTATTCCATAATTGTGTTAAAGATTTAGGTAGTTTTTTTTTTTTAATATTTTGTTTATTTATTTGACAGAGAGAAACACAGCGAGAGAGGGAACAGAAGCAGAGGGACTGAGAGAGGGAGAAGCAGGCTTCCCGCTGAGCAGGGAGCCTGATGTGAGGCTCGATCCCAGGTCTCCAGGATCATGACCTGAGCTGAAGGCAGTTGTTTAACCAACTGAGCCACCCAGGCGCCCCCTTTTTTAAAAAGATTTTATTTATTTGACAGAGAAACACAGCCAGAGAGGGAACACAAGCAGGGGGAGTGAGAGAGGGAGAAGCAGGCTGCCCGCTGAGCAGGGAGCCTGATGTGGGACTCGATACCAGGTCTCCGGGACCATGACCCGAGCCGAAGGCAGTCGCTCCACCAACTGAGCCACCCAGGTGCCCCAAGATTTAAATAGTTTTACAGCAAAATTCATACAACAAGGTACATTTAGAGCATTCTAGTTTCTCACTCCTTGTCTCTTTCCTTCTCATAAGTAGTTTAAAAAAATTTTTTTCCCATTGTTTTTTAATATCAGCCTATATATATATATATATATATATATATATATATATATATATCTGATGGGGCAGGAGGATCTCATCACAATCTCAAAATCTTTAATGGTTATTTTCTATTTAATGTTTGTGTTTCTCCTTGGGTCAATAGGTGTTTTCTGTTTTTCCAGCTGTGTATTCCTCTCATCGACATTTTTAAATTAGTTTGTAGTAATTCATAATCTTTTTAAGGATGCCTATTTTATCTGTAAATTATTTTTTCCTTTTAATTCTGTTTTCTGTTTACTTGTATATCTTCCTGCTTTTTATTTCTCTTATGATAGGATTTTTAAAAATCATCTTTTGATTTTATTATTCATATTTATTGCTTTTTCCCCCTCCTCTCTCAGGACCTCATACCATTGATTTTTGCCATATCTTTATTATTTCCTTCCAGCTGATTTCTTTGGGGTTTTGTACTAAACACTTAGCTCATTTGATTTCAGTATTTCTTATTTGTTAAATAAATGTTTATAACACTGCAAATCTCCTTTAAGTACTACCTTATGTACATTTTGACACATGGTACTTTCATATTTTATAACTTCCCTTATAATTTATTTATTCTAGTATTTAATAGTATTTTTTTACATCTCCAGATTTTTAGGAGTTTGAAGCTATTCTTTTTTTTTTTTTTTAAGATTTATTGATTTTAGAGAGAGAGTGGGAGGAGGGGCAGAGGAAGAGGGAGAAAAGCAGACTCCCAGCAGAGCAGAGCCCAACCACAATGCTGGCCCAATCCCAGGATCCTGAGATCATGACCTAAGACAAAATCAAGAGACCACACTTAACCTCCTGAGCCACCCAGGGGCCCCCTGAAGCTATTCTTTTGTTAAAAATGATTTCCAAATTTATTGTACTGTGATAGAGAACATGGGGTGCATGTTGTTAATTTTTAAAATTCATTGAAGTGCATGATTAGTAGTTCCATATATTCTTGAAAAAAATGTATATTCTTGGGGCGCCTGGGTGGCTCAGTTGGTTAAGCGACTGCCTTCGGCTCAGGTCATGATCCCGGAGACCCCAGATCGAGTCCCGCATCAGGCTCCCTGCTGGGCGGGAAGCCTGCTTCTCCCTCTCTCACTCCCCCTGCTTGTGTTCCCTCTCTGGCTGTGTTTCTCTCTGTCAAATAAATAAAATCTTTTAAAAAAATGTACATTCTTTATTTGTTGAGTACAAAGTTCTTTATTAGACTGCACTCACTAATTGAGTCAGTTAACTGACCTCCACTGCATATAAAGTCTTCTTTGTCTCTTATGATGTTTTCCACCTGAAAGTCTATTTTGGGTGATATTAAAATTGCTATTCTGGAAGTTTTTTTGGTTCATATTTACACTGCATCTCTTTTTCCATCTCTTACTATTCAAAGAATGATTCACTGGTCACTTTCCTGGGCAGTACTGTACCACAGCATGGCAATCATCAGGATGCCCTTGAGCTACGTTCAGCCCCTCAGCTCGCAGGACGGGAGCCCTGGCTGTCTCTGACCCTGCACGGCACCTGGTTTATTTTCTTATTTTCCTTCCCACATCTGTCGTGTTCATTTTCATATTCCTATCATGTAGCACAGTGCCTGACATCTGGTAGGCACTCAGTAAATATTTGTTCAGTGAATGGAGCATACAGCCTTGTGAGTAAATTAGGCCCCTTTAAGAATAGTTCGAATATATGGAGCACTGACTGCATATTAACCTTCTCTCCACATATTACCTGTCTGATCTTAACCCCTACCTTGCTCCTCTCTCGTATCCTGCCCTAACTTCACTGGTGTTACTGTTCCGTGAGCACATCGACCTCATTGTTGCTTTGGGATCTTCACACTTGCTCTCCCCAGATGTTTGCACAGCTCACTCCTTTGCATCAATCAGATCCCTGCTCAAATGCCACCTCTTCAGATTTCCTTCCTGAGTCACCCCATGGAAAATATCACTCTGTACCTCTCCAAATCTGATCACCCTCAATGGTCCTTGCTTAAAATAGTAATTATCACTCATATGGTTGGTTTGTCTCCATGTTTATTGTCTGTCACCCATGAGAAGGTAAGTGCTTTGAAGACAAGGAGTTTGTCCCGTACCCCCCTGCCCCCCCCTCCCCAGTAAGTGTCTGGTGAACAGGAGACACTTGGTAAGTTTTCACTGGATGAGGGAATTTTCCTTTAATCCTCAGGGAAATAACATTTTCAACAAGTGTGATTATACCCGCTTCTATAGAGGAAGTGATTAAAGCGGAGGAAGGTTCAGTAGCTGGCCCAGGAGCACACAGCAGGGGAGCCAGGATTTGAACAGGAGCTCCTTCGACTCCAAAGCCCATCCCTAATCTCCACCTCTATGCCGCTGTCTGCTAATGAAGCCCAATGCAAACACACAGGACACTAGGAAATCAAGGGCCAGAGGGTGGCTTGTGTCTTTCTGGATGAGATCAGCTGGGCTGGAGTCATTGGTGGGGGAGAGCTGGGCCTCTGGGTGAGATGCGGAATGGTGGAGGGAAGGAGGGAAGCAGGGCAAGCGAAGACTGGTCCTGGGCCTGGGCTTGGGCCTGGGTCTGGGTTTGGGATGGTCCTTAGCTGAGGAGTTGGCTGGGACTTCCTCCTGGGGGAGCAGTGAGGATGGAGGGCAGTTTGTAGGGGAGGACAACAAGCCTGCATTCCTGGGCTTTTGGGTCAAACCCTCCACAAAGAACCTCTGTCAAGGAGCCTTTGTGGACTGTGGTTAAGGGAGTCAGGCCTAGCATTCTAACTAACCCCCATGGCCTCTGGCGAATTCAGACCAACTTGCAGCCCCCCTGCCCCGCCACCATCTGTGTGCCGGCAAGGACCCGCCGGGCGTCCAGGCTGCAGAGGCACCCGGGAGTCAGGGCATCTTTCTTAGGATGGGTGCTCCTGTTAAACCAGGTGGGAGCCAATCCGGGAGCCAGCATCCCTGAAAACAGGGAGGGGGTGTGGAGTTCTTACTTCCTTGCTGATGAAAGATGTGTGTGTGAGGCACGGGTGGTCAGGCCAGGGAGGAGGCTCCACCAGCAGCAGCGCTCCCCCACGGGGGTCACTGTGCGTGGGCGACCCGGGGGGGGACAGGAAACGTGGGGACAGTTCAAAGGCAGCAGCTGGGTGCAGCTTGTCAGGGGGGCCCGGGAAGTGAAAGTCCACCAGGCAAAGGAAAAGGGGAAGAGAAAACAGCAGAGGGCAGAGGTGGCAGCAGCCACTGGGGGCAAGGGAAGAGTAAATCTCTGAATGGCAGGTGCTGTGAGAGCTTCTGCCAGGCATCTGTTCTTGAAGAAGGGAAGAGCAGGGCTCAGTCTTGGAACCAGTGTCCTGCATCCTTCCCACAGCCCATTCTGAGGGGCAGATGCCAGCTAAGACCTGTTCTAACGTGCACAACATCTTTCTTCTCCTTCAAATACCTCATTTCCACCTCTGAAAAAGTGGCACGTGATTATACTTGAACACTTTAAAAGAAAATAGTAACTGCAATTTTTGTCTGACGTAAAGTCAATTACTTTCCTCCAGGCTGTCTCCCAAGAAAAATGCTTTAAAAATAAGGAAAGATTTTGATGATGTTAGGGTAAGATGTTTTCCTCCTCAGAGTTGAAAGCTTAAAGCCTTTGCACAAATATTTATTATAAGATTCTTTTACCCCTAAAATGATGCCAACTCTAACTTTAAAAAAAAATGCTTTGTTTTTGCCTTTGATGAAATTGTTATTTCTAGCACCTTCCTCCCTGCAATGTTCCCTTTTGTGCCTGTGACACCAACTGGACAGTTAGATGCCACATTCACTTGGACCAAAAACTGTAGTTTTTTTTTTTTTAAGATTTTATTTATTTGACAAAGAGAAACACAGAGAGAGAGGGAACACAAGCAGAGGGAGTGAGAGAGGGAGAAGCAGGCTTCCCGCCGAGCAGGGAGCCCGATGTGGGACTCAATCTGGGGTCTCCGGGATCATGACCTGAGCCGAAGGCAGTCACTTAACCAACTGAGTCACCCAGGTGCCCCCAAAAACTGTAGTTTTAAGATTGACTTGGAGTCTCCTAGAGGAAGGGAAAGGCTGGATAAATTTTAGGTAGTTCAATTAATGTTTTTCCTCATCCAATTCCTCACCCACAATAAGGCATGGCACCCAGTAGGCTCACTTTGCATGTTTCCTGAATGAAGTGATGTTGGAAGAAAGGAAGCCGAGCTCATCATTGGCAACCACTGGAAGTAGGTGGCATCACAACTGTGGACAGCCTCCTGAATCAGTTACTGTTCCTTCCTATTCCCTTCCTCAGGAAACTTTGCATTTGAGGCTCTAGAGGTCTGGGCTGTAGAGTCGAGGGTCTTGCGTCTAGAACTCTGGTCCGAGGATGAGCTGTATCACTTCCTCTAGGAGCCTGTTAGAGATGTGGGTGCTCCATTCCTACCTTGGAGTCACTGAATCAGAATCTGCATGATCATGTTCAAGATCATGTTCAAGTGGAAAAAAAAACACTGTTTGAAAATATCTGGGCCACTTCCTTCCAGAGGCACCTGGTCAAGAGTCCCTTCTGGGTCTTGGCTTCAGATCTGGGTTGAGGACAGCTCCACACTGCACTCTGTATGAAGGGCTGGAGGCCACAGAGGGTTCAAATCCAGCTCTCCTATTAAAGAAACTTTGTTACATGGGCAGGTGACTTAAGAATTTAAAAAAAAAATCAGTCTTAGAGAAAACTTACAAGAATATACAAAAAACTTCTGGATATCCTTTACCCAGATTCACCAATTGTTAACATTTTCTCTCTCTACTTACATATTATTTCAGAATTAATGGAGGGCTAGTTATACACATAGGACTCCCTCTCCCCTTAATACTTCAGTGTGGATTTTCTAAGATTAAGGACATTCTCTTACATCACCGAAACACCAGGGCCAGATTCAGGGGGAGGCAAGCAACATCTGAGTTGGGCTTCCTAGGAGCCTTGCTCACCTCAGCCTAATCCTGGCCTTACACACTATACTTGCCCAAATCAGGAAACCTAACATGGATTCAGTACTATTATCTAATCTACTGTCCATATTCCAGTTCTATCAGTTGTCCCAATAATGTCCCAGTTTTTCCGTACCCAACTCAAGACCATGCACAGCATTTCATTGCATGTCTTTTGGGTCTCCCTCATCTGAAACAATTTGTTTTCCATGACATCAACATTTTTGGAAACTATAGGCCAATTATTTTATAGAATGTTCTTCAATATGGCAACAAATTATTTTTAATGTCTTGATAATTCAGTCAGTTTCACCTCCTATAGATTGATAATAGTGCCTGCTTCATGTTGAATTGAATAAATTCAACCATCGTATAGACTTGACATATGGCAGGGTGCACATTTTTTAAATTAAAAAGTTAGCTAGGGGCACCTGGGTGGCTCAGTTGGTTAAGTGTCTGCCTTCAGCTCAGGTCAAGATCCCGGAGTCCCAGGATTGAGCCCCGCATGGGGCTCCCTGCTCAGCTGGAAGCCTGCTTCTCCCTCTCTCACTCCCCCTGCTTGTGTTCCCTCTCTAGCTGTGTTTCTCTCTGTCAAATAAATAAATGAAATCTTTTAAAAAAAAGTTGGCTAATACTAATTAGGTTCTTGTCAGTACCGTGTGAAGTGCTTCACAGGTATCATCTCACTGAGTCCTCCCTACAGCTCAGTGACACAGGCTCTACTTTTGTCCCTGTTTCACAGGTGAAGAAACTGAGACTTAGAATGATTTGTCCACTGTCTTAGAGCTAGTAAGGGGTGGAATGGGAACCTGAACCAAGTCAATCTGCCTCCAACAATTATTTGCTTAGTACTATCTTGCTAGGGATGCTTACCTAAAATGTTAAGCTTTTGTTTGTTTGTTTTAAAAGATTCATTTATGTATTAGAGAGAGAGAGAGAGAGAGAGAGAGAGAGAGAGAGAAAACAAGCAGGGGGCGGTTAAAGGGAGAGGGAAGGAGTCTCAAGCAGGTTTCCGGAAGCAGATTTCCGGCTTAGTGTGGAGCCTGACTTGGGGGTGGATCTCATGACCCTGAGATCATGACCTGAGATGAAATCAAGAGCTGGACATTTAACCGACTGAGCCACTCAGACGCCCCTCACATGTACGTTTTTAAGGAAAAATTTACATAACATAAAATTTTCCATTCTAATCATTTGATTTTCCCCCAACTTTATTGAGATATAATTGATATGCATTGTGTAAATTTAAGGTACAATGTGATGATTTGGTACAGGTATATATTGTGAGATGATTACCATTATAAGGTTAGTAACCATTATGTCATTTCACATAATGACATTTTTTTTTTAGGTGGTGGGAATATTTAAGATCTCTCAGCAGCTTTCAAGTGTATAATACAGTCTTGTTAACTAAAGTCACCATGCTCTATGTTAGGTCCCTAGATCTTATTTGTCTTATAACAGGATATTTGTACCCTTGGACCAACATTTTCTCATGTCCCCCCAGTCCCTGGTAACCACAATTTGACTCTTTGTTCCTATGAATTTTAACTATTTTATTTATTTATTTATTTATTTATTTATTTATTTATTTATTTTTAGTGAAGTATAGTTGACGCGCAAAATTATATTTGTTTCAGGTGCACATGTTTATTAACTATTTTAAAGTGGATGACTCACTGTCTTTTAGTATAGTCACAATGCTGCACAACCATTAGCACTAATTCCAGAATATTTCCATTACCTCAAAAAGAAACCCGTGTTTTTCAGTTCCCCTCTTTCTATCCCCTGACGATGACTAAATCTGCTAATCTTTCTGTTTCTATGGCTTTGCATATACATACAGTGGAATACTACTGAACAATAAAAAGGAGCTAACTACTGATATACCCAGGAACATTTGGGATCTGAAAAACATCAAGGTGAGTGAAAAAAATCCAGATGCAAAAAAGTACATGTTGGAAGATTCCATTTATATGGAATTTTAGCAAAGCCAAAACCTTAACAACAGGAAGCATGGCAGTGGTTGCCTGGGGCCAGGAACATGGGGGTGGGGATTGACATCACTGGGAAGGGGAAGAAGGCAGTTTTTTGGAGTGAAGGCAGTGTTCTAACCTGGATTGTGTGATGTATACCTTTACCCAAATCCATCCAACTCTCTATTATAAAAAGTTTGTAAAAGTAAATTGTACCTCAGTAAAACTGCAAACACACACACATATCTGTCCTCCACACTTATCAGCATATCTTCCTTCATAGTGTGGCTCCAAATCTCTTTTCAGCCTCACCTCTCACCTCTTACCTCTCTCCTCTATGCAGTCAACATTCTCTGACACTTGCTGTGTGGAAAGCCCTCAAGGAACTCTGTCCTCAGAGAACTCACAGCCTAGTCAAAGCAGAAAGATAGGGCCCCCAATCCTGATAAATGTCAGGGATCCTAGAGGATCACCAGGTTTCCCCCCCCCCTCTCAGCTTATTATTTTTTAAAAATAATCTCTACACCCATCATGGGTCTTAAAGTCAGGACCCCAAGATCAAGAGTCTCATGCTGTTCTAACTGAGCCAGCTAGGCACCCTGATTATTGATTGAGTCTTAAAGGAGAGGAATGAGCATATACGTTCCAGTCACTTTAATTTTTTTTTTTTAAGATTTTATTTATTTGACAGAGAGAAACACAGCCAGAGAGGGAACACAAGCAGGGAGAGTGAGAGAGGGAGAAGCAGGGAGCCCGATGTGGGGCTTGATTCCGGGTCTCCGGGATCATGACCTGAGCCGAAGGCAGTCGCTCAACCAACTGAGCCACCGAGGTGCCCCTCTAGTCACTTTAAATTTCAAGTTCGAATCAAGTTTCAGTTTAATTTTTTGAAGAGGTAATGCATTCACAGGTTCAAGAATAAAAGAAATTATACAGTGAGAAATTCCCTCCCATCCGATTCTCATTCTACCCTATACAACCATCGTTGTTATAAACACATTCCTTCTTTTTAACAGAAAAGATAGAGTAATATACACATTGTTTTGGACTTTGCATTGTCATTTGGCAGTAAACCTTAGGGATCTTTCCATAAGGGTACAGTGAAAATTACCACTCTAATTGTGGTTATATAATATTTCATTGTATGGATGTGCCATAATTTATTTATCCAGTCTCTTTTGGGTAAACATTTGAGTTTTGTTTTGTTTTGTTTTTTTAAGATTTTATTTATTTATTTGACAGAGAGATCCCGAGTAGGCAGAGAGGCAGGCAGAGAGAGAGGAGGAAGCAGGCTCCCTGCTGAGCAGAGAGCCCGGTGTGGGCCTCGATCCCAGGCCCTGAGATCATGACCTGAGCCGAAGGCAGAGGCTTAACCCACTGAGCCACCCAGGCGCCCTGAGTTTTTTGAAGAGCCTGTTATGGCAGACAATGGTGTAATGCATACCCTCTTGTGAGCGGTGTATTTGGTTTGGTTTGGTTTGGTTTGAATATGGCAAGTATATCTGTGGCTATATATTGAATTCTTTTTCAACCATTCCACAAGCACGCCAACCACTTTCTTATCTGTAGCTGTTTTCTCTGCCTTGAAAATCTTCACTCAGTCCTTTTCTACTGGCAAACTACTTTACCTCAAAGTCCAATTCAAATGGTCACTTTCTAGTGAAGGCTTCTGAGTTCCCGCAGGAGAGATTAGGTCGCTCCTTCTCTTGTTTTCTCACAGCACTCCATGTCCACATCATCAGAACGATCTGTTAACACTTCATTCTTGCCCCCACTACAGTGGGAACTACTCAAGGGCATAGATATAGTAAATTTATCTCTGAATCCCTTTTTAATTGGTACCCGGTAAGTATTGAATAAAATGTGCATTGCCTGAATGGTTAGGACTGACAAGAGGGGTATTCCGGCTCTTGCCCCTTGCTTTTGCCTCTTGGTTTCTGCTACCACTTAGAGGACTGTAGCCAGACAAAGGTGGGCTGTGATTTCCCTTCCCCTCCCACCTAATTCCTTCCTTCCTGCCTCCACCCCTTCCCTACCCTTGGGATTCTGTCCACAGCTGCCTTCGTGGCCCTTGCTGGATAGCAGTTATTATAGCTTTTCAGTAAATTAAAATAGAGAAATAAAATAGAGCATTGGCTCTACCCATCTTCTTTTTTCTTCATTAAGTCTTTGGCCTCCTATAAAGCTGAAAGAACAGATCACTTGAGAGTTAAATGCACATCAGTCACCCTCAAACATAATTTCCTGCACTGTAAGTCAAGGGAGATGACAGAGTTTGCCATAGTGCTTTAGGAATGTGAGAAATGCTTATAGTGTTTAGGTTAATCAATGTTAAATGATTTTCAAGGGCAACTTAGATTCTTTTTTAAAAACATTGGGTTAACTCTGAAATGTCATGATGCTAACTCATATCTGGAGCTGCCAATTGCTAGGTCACTTCTGTATTAAAAATTATTCTATTTCTTCCTTGCTGGGAAGTGCTGGTGGTGGGAGCTCTCTGTCTCTACCTCTGGAATGAAAAGGCAAAAGTTCTATATTCTCCTTACCCTGGAGAAGCTCCAAGTCCGGGAGGTGAGCCATCAAAGAAAATAACAGGGAAATAAAGCTTTCAAGCCTTTGCCTGTCCAGGCCAGAGATGGATATGGGGTTGAGATGTTTCACCTGAAGAAGTCTCTGGAAAGATGGTAGCTTAGGTGGAGTGCTTTGGGACTGTGGTCTTCAAATTTCTTGCTTGCATGTTTCTTAAAAGAAATTTGAGAAACCACGTTTCTTCTTGTACTTTTAAAGGTCATCTCTAAAATGTTTCATCTTAAGTTTAAATAATGACAAAGTTTGTTATTTCTGGCATAATAAGTATTGGCATTTTAAAATAAGATTGTTACATCATTCTGTAAGTGTATCCAAGGGAATCTAAATATCATAATGTACCTGTCATCCATTTAAAAAATATATGAACAAGCTTTTTTTTTTTTTTTTTTTTTTATAATTTTTTTTAAAGGTTTTTTTTATTTATTTATTTGACAGAGAGAAACACAGCCAGAGAGGGAACACAAGCAGAGGGGAGTGAGAGAGGGAGAAGCAGGCCTCCCGCCGAGCAGGGAGCCCGATGTGGGACTCGATCCCGGGTCTCCGGGATCATGACCTGAGCCGAAGGCAGTCGCCCAACCAACTGAGCCACCCAGGCGTCCCTGAACAAGCTTTTCTTAAAAAGAAATTCTGTGTCACTCTTTTTCTCCTCATCTTGTATTTCCATTCCACTTGCTCTTGAACATTATGAGATCTTTATGCTGGAAAGTCTTTCATTGATCAGCCTATCATATTTCCCTAAAAATTAAGAAAAATCTTTGATTGAGACGTTAAGTTTAAAACATTCATCTTGACTTTATTATTAATACCATTTTGAGGGGTGCCTAGGTGGCTCAGTCAGTAAAGTGTCTGCTTTTGGTTCCTGTCATGATCTCAGGGTCCTGGGATTGGGCCCCGAGTAGGGCTCTTTGCTCAGTGGGGGAGTCTGCTTCTCGCTCTGCCTCTGCCCTCCCATTGTGCTCACTCACTCTCTCTCTCTCAAATAAGTAAATAAAATCTTTAAAAAGATACAATTTTGTGTACCTAACTGGTATAAACCACATAAAATATTATAGACTTTGATTAACTATTAAAATTAAAATTTAGAATATTTTTTGCTGGAATAAGATACAGTTCAGATCGACTCTATCTCTAGTTTTCACTGTTTATAGATAGAATCAAGAAACACTCATTCATTTATTCAACAATTTATCAAGCACTACCCATTTAATAGTCAATAACAATAAATCCCTGACCTCATGGAGCTTACATTCTAGTGGGAGGCAACAGATAATAAGCAATAAACACAAATATAAGTAAATAACACAGCATATTAGAAGAGCTATGTGGAAAAGTAGAGTAGGGTAAGAAGGATCAGAGGTGTAACATAGAGTTACAAAAAAATTGTGATTTTAAAAGGTTCGGGTGGGCCTCATTGAGAAGATGGCTAGGGAGTTAGCACTGCAGATATCTGGGGAAAATGTGTGCCAGGTAGAGGGAAGAGGCAATGCAAAAGCCCTAACTTGGGAATGTGGCTGGTATCTTCTAGGATCAAAAAAGGAGGTTAATAAGGCTGTAGTGGATTCATCCAGGAGAATAACAGGAGATGAGGTTAGAAAGGTGATGACGGAGTAGGTTGGTGGTACAGATCTTGAAGAGCCCTGTAGACTACCGTAAGGACAAAGACTTTCACTGCGAGTGAAATGAGAAGACATTGCAGGGATTTAAGCAGAGGAGTGACATGGTTTGACTTATGTTTTGGGAGGATCACTCTGGTTACTGTGTTGAGAAAAGACTCTAAGGGGTAAGACTGAAAGCAGGGAGAGCTTTTGGAAGACTAATCCAAACATGAGATAATGGTGGCTCAGGCCATGGGGTAGCAGTGCAGATGGTAAGGTATGCTCTGGAATCTGGACTAGACATGAGATATAAAAGAAAGAGGGAGGTCCAGCATGACTCTAGGGGTTTTGATCTGAGCAATTTGAAGGATGGACTTGTCATCAACTGAGACAGGAAAATTGGTGGGTTGAAGAGGTTTGCGGGAGAATGTTTTTCAGTTTGTGGCATAAGTTGAGCTGTACAATAGACTGCTGGGTATCAGAATCTGGAGTTCAGATGAGAGATCTGGGATGAATATATATTTGGAAATGTCATCATATATGATGGTATCATATATCTCTGATAGTATTGGAAGTTAGAAGACTTAAAGAGAATCATCAATGAAATGATTATAGATATAAAAGAGAAGCCAAGAAATGAGCCCTAGGTCATTGCCATTCCCCAGGTCTGGGAAAAGAGACAGAATCAACAAAGAAGAAATAAGAGCGCGAGAGAGGGACCAGTGATAAAGGAGGAAAACTGAGACAATGTGGTTAAAAAAAAATGTGACTCAAGTGATTGGCTGTGTTAGCTGTTACAGAGAGGTCAATTAAGATGAGAATTGAGAATAGATCATTGGACTTAGGCAATACGAAGTTCACTGTTGACCTTGAATAGTTTTGATAGAATGGTAAGGATGAAAGCAGGAATGGAGTTGCTCTAAGAGAAGGTGGGAGACCTGCTCAGCTAGATACAAAATAGGCCACATATGGAAACTTGTGTGCATTGTCCCCATTCTATTACATATGTATATAGTCCTATCGTGGGCATGTTTTTGAACTGTATATAAATTGTATCATATGGGAGGTATTCTGCTACAGAGAGGGGGAGAAGTAGAAACAGAAAGCATAGAAAACTCTTTTAGAAGTTCTGTTGGAATTGAAGTAGAGAAATGGGGCAGTGTCTGACAGTGGATGGGGGTCAAAGAGATTTCGTATGATTAGAGAAATAACTGCTTATAAGAGATGTGAATGACCCAGCATAGAGGGAAACGTTCATAAGTGGTGGGGGGAGTAATTGCTGGAGTGGAGGTGATGATCTTGATTAGGCAGGCCAAGATTGGGATTTGTTGCCTTAGCAGAGGGACTGCCTTTGGCTAGGAGCATGGAAAATTCAACTGCATAATGGAGGGTAAGGTGGAGAAGAGGTTAAAGATGTTGGTATGTGGGTATGGGTAGATGAGATTGTAGGATTGCGTGGCGATTTTCATCCCATTGCTTCAATTTTCCCAATGAAAAAGGAAGCAAGGTTGTTAACTAAGAAATGAGGTTAAAAGGGAAGGAGGTGTAAGTTAGAGGACAGAGAGCTGTGAAATCCAGAAGAATGGAGCAATGAGTGGAATTCTGGAGCAGCATTAAGGGCTCATTGGAGGTTAAGAGTGATGAAATTAGAGTGAAACTCAGTAGTGTGCTTATGTTTTTCTCTAGCCACTTTCAGATGCAGTGGTGCTAGTGTGGAGTAGGTGGACAGCTGGCTTGATCAGGATTGTGGTTTTGCCCAGCATGCACAGCAAAGGGAGAAGAAAGTACTGGGGTTGAGCGTGTGTGCAATGGAGTGATACAATGACTGGCCAGGAATTAAGCTGGGTAAGGATGGGAGAGAGTGGATATGTACTTTGAACAAGAGATAAAAGGAAATTTGGAAATATGAGATGGTGTTCAGAGTATAAGATCCTTGAAATTGCGATTATGATGAAGTTGCAAAGTTTGATAAGGCTTCTGCAATTCTGCCCATGGGAGTGAGTGGCTGAGTTAGAGTAGGACAAGATCCCTGGAGGAGAAGTCAAAGAACTGAGAGGTCAGGGTATTGGGAAGATCATCCACATGTAATTAGAAGCATTTAGGATTAAGACAGAAGTAGTACTGGAGTGACTGACAGGAGCAAATAGTGAAAAAATGAAGGGGAATGGAAGTGATGATGAGGGGTACTGAATAACCAGATTTAAACTTGCACATTAGTAGTGGAAGGGGAGAATGATCTATTGAGGAATAAGGAGGACACCTAACCCACTTCCAGGAACAGTCTGAGAGGCTTATGGTTGGGCTGCCTTAGTTGCCACTACTTGGGAGGGTGGCAAGAGAAGCACTGTTCCAGGGGGAAAGTCAGGTTTCCCTTAAGCAAGAACGTGAAGACAACCTGAAGAGAAATTCTCAGGAGTTTGGGGTCGCAGGAATTATTACTGCATAAATAGATGGGGTAGCGGACTATGATGTGGCCCCACATGATCCCTGCCTCCTGACATTCATGCCCTTGTGTGGTCTCCTTCCCTTGAGTGAGGTGGGAGTGTGACTTGTGGTTTGCTTCTGGCCAACAGAGTATGGCAAAGGGGACAGGATGTATGTGATTATGCATACAGGATTATGTTACGTAAGGTTGTTACCAGTGTCTTACACTGAGACTCTCCCCCTTGCTGGCTTTGAAGAAGCAAGTTGTCATATTGTAAGCTTTCCTATAGAGAGGGCCCCATGAAAAGAACTGAAGGGACCTCCAGCTGACAGTGAACAAGGCACCAAGTCCTTCAGTCCTACAACCACCAGGTAACTGACTGCTGCCAAGAAGAGTTTGGAAGTTCATCCTTTCCTAATCAAGCTTCATTTTGTGATCTTGCAGAGGACCCAGGTAAGCCCTGTGTAAACTCCTGACCCATAGAAACTGTGAACTCACAAATGTGTGTTGTTTTAAGCTGTTAAATTTGTGGTTAAATTGTTATACAGTAATAAATAACACAGATGGGAATGGAAGTGGTTTAGTATAGCGATATTACTGTTAGCTCCACACACATTCAGTGTGGAGCCCAAGGTGGGGTTTGAATTCATGATCCTCAGATCAAGACCTGGAGCTGAGAAGGAGTCAGATGCTCAACCGATTGAGTTCCCCAGGTGCCCCTATAGGGATGTTACTTTTTTTTTTTTTAAATGTTTTCGCCTCTGTTTTTTTTTTTTTTTTAAAGATTTTATTTATTTATTTGACAGAGGGAAACACAGCTAGAGAGGGAACACAGCAGGGGGAGCGAGAGAGGGAGAAGCAGGCTTCCCGCCCAGCAGGGAGCCCGATGTGGGACTCGATCCCGGGTGTCTGGAATCATGACCTGAGCCGAAGGCAGTGGCTTAACCAACTGAGCCACCCAGGCGCCCCAGGGATGTCACTTTTAACTCCTTCTGAGGTATGCTGCCTAGGAACCACATGTGGTTTGTTTGTTTGTTTGTTTGTTTTTTAGATTTTACTTATTTATTTCAGAGAGAGAGAGAGCATGAGAGGAAAGAAGGTCAGAGGGAGAAGCAGACTCCCCCTGGAGCCGGGAGCCCAATGTGGGACTCCATCCCAGGACTCCGGGATCATGACCTGAGCTGAAGGCAGTTGGTTAACCAACCCAACCACTCCGGTGTCCCTAAGAACCACATGTTAATTTATTACCAAATCACCAAGTTAGACCTTCCTCCAATTTTGTTGATTGCAAAGAACTGCAAACCACTTGACTTGCAAAAGAATTTGGAACCCATTCATTCAGGTCATTCACTTTCTCACCACAGACACCAATTTCTGAATTGTCCCTTTGAACTGCCCTGGAGGTTTTTTTTTTTTTTTTTTTAAAGATTTTATTTATTTGACAGAGAGAAACACAGCCAGAGAGGGAACACAAGCAGGGGGAGTGAGAGAGGGAGAAGCAGGTTTCCCGCCAAGCAGAGAGCCTGATGTGGGGCTCGCTCCCGGGTCTCTGGGATCATGACCTGAGCCGAAGGCAGTCACTTAACCAACTGAGCCACCCAGGCGCCCCTCCCTGGAGGTTTTTACATCTTGGGTTGGGGTGCCTGGGTAACCCAATCAGTTGAGTGTCCGACTCTTGATTTCGGCTCAGGTCACAGTCTCAGGGTTGTGGGTTTGAGCCCCTCATTCAACTCAGCTCTCAGCATGGAGTCTGTTTGAGATTCTCTTTCTCCCTCTCCGTCTGCTCCTTCCCTGCCAGTACTCTCTCTACAAACAAAAACAAAAACAAAAACATCCCCCCCAAAAGAATAACCCCCCCATCTTGATGATGCACCTTATGTAATGGGTAAGAGTTTTACTTTGTTCCCTCAGGTGGGAGGACAGTTTTGAAAGGGAATACTCTGTCCTCAGGTGATTTCTCAAGCTGAACAGTTTTATTAAATAGTACATATGGCAGTAAAAGATCTGTAAATTAATGTCTTCCTGAATCCCAGGAGTAAGGACCAGTGAAGATAACAGTTGTAGAGGCTTTCTACTAGAAAAGGTAAGAGCACAGGATGTGACAGTGGGGAAGACAGCATGGGACTAGGGGGTAGGACACTGTATGTGAAAGGTGGGAGGGTGATCAGACTTAAGAAATGATTTTAGAACTCCCCAGTAATTCGTTTTCATGTGACCCCGGAATGGAAGTATTTTCTAGATGGCAGCAAAAAAAAAAAAAAATTTAAAAAATATGTAATTAGTATGTGTTTTCTGAAACTTTTTAAATATAAAAGAAATTCATGCATCTTGGAAAACTTTCTAGAGTTTATGCTTTCCCTACCCAATAGGTAACCTAGTTAACAGGTGTGTTGTAGGTCCTTGAAGGTCCTTCCAACTTTGAATTTCCACCTAAATCTCTTCCACTCACTTTTCCTAATACCTGACCAGATTCTCAAATGCGTGATTCCTTGACTCCTGTGCATCTCTTTAAGCCCCAAAGGGATTTGGCAAGTTTAAACACTTTTGGATCTAGTTATCCAGGGCTGGTGGAAAGGGAAGGTGCGGTCATTGCCGGTTTCTTCCCAGAGTAAACCGCTACAACCACCTTCATCCCTGAGCTGGCTGTCCAAGTCTAATTTTTGCGCCCGCAGGTCCTCAAAACACAAGGGCTGGTTGATCGCTATTTATAAACACTTACTGGACGCCCACTCTACTCCGAGCTCTCCCGCGCTGCTCGAGTACTTTTCGGCAAAGGGACGCCAATTTCTCCCTCCAAGTAGCCCTTGTGGGGCAGCACCCTCAGCCAGGGCTGGAGCCCAGAACCCGACTCTGGGCAAACAGCAGACTGGTGCTGCCTCACGGGCGCAGGCGCAAGAGCGACCCTCCCGTCACTCCGGGCGGGAGGCGGGGGCAGCCGGGAGAAAGGAAAGCTGCGGGGGGGGGGGGGGGGGGGGGGGGGGGGGGGGGGGGGGGGGGGGGGGGGGGGGGGGGGGGGGGGGGGGGGGGAAGGGCCAAACCCTGAAATTACCCGGATGTGGTCTCCGTGCGCGCATGCTCAGTGTCCTTTCGACAAGTTGGCAGCAACAACACGGCCCTG